>JAOXYM010000006.1:25432276-25449615 GCA_028567055.1 Leptatherina wallacei | reverse complement strand
CGAGACACCCCTTGGTCTCTCGTGAACGCGCAAAACGGAGGGGAAGGGCTAAGGGGGAGAATTGAGATTGGGCCTAAGGTGTAAATTCTTGCACACAAGCAATTCATTATCAGCAATGAATTCACTTTACATGGTTTGAACTGACGTCAGCTGAAGTTGTTGCATGAAATCCACAAACTTCCTTCTTCTGGCATTTCCTGAAACTGCTTGCGTCACTGCCATCATAACAGAAAGTTTCAGCTAAGGACAGTCAGTGACAGTCCAATTAAAGCCAGATTGATTGCTCATTCCGAAGCTTCACCACCTTTTATTTGATCGATTTTTGTGCTCAGCTGTAGAAGGTTAGCACCCTTTCACCACATCTGCCTCATTTGTTTGTTTGCCTTTGGCCCTCCACAGACGCCTCTGACAGTGTGATGGAAACTCTCAGAACAAAAGAGACTTATTGCTTCTACTGCCAGGGCTGCACGACCAGGCTGCTCGAGGACAGGTAAGGAGCAGACGGGACAGTGGAGATGGGGTTATTTACACCCTCCTATGCAGGAAAAGGAGAGACTGCTTATTGATGGTGTGGGCCACCAGTAGAAACGATAGTCTGGGAGAGACAAATTGATGGATGACTCCTCAGGGGAGTCCACAGCTGTCAGCCTGACTGGGTTAGAGTTATAGAGTGTGTGTGACGTAAAGGCCTGAACTGCCCATTAAAACAAATAGTTTCTTACCTTGAGGTGGTTCAGCTGGACTCTGGTATTGTTTCCGCTGCCTTGTAGCTGTCTCTGGTCAGCAATGTGACATGCTGAAAATTGCAGTGGCTGCATTATGGAGACTCCTGCCCTCTGGCTATGTTTCTCAGCAGCAATCCACTAAGTGTTTCCAATTTCTTCCTTCTTGCTTTCAAGTCTAGCAGCAATAAAAACTTTAGTCAAAGTGCTCAATAAGGTAAAAAGTTATCATTTCAACATAATAAGGTGTTAATAGATGCACTGACGGTGACCCTAATGCGCCCTCTGCAGGAATTCCTTGCAGCACCTCAAATAAGTTAATAGCAAGAGTTTTACAGTAAGAAAATGGGTCAAATGACAACGTATCAAGTTAAAGTAGCACTACATCATTTTCTGACTTGTTTTGATGGCACATTGATATTTATTATGGACATTCCTGGAGCGGTTATTGCTCTGCAGCATCCTGAGGCTGAGAAACTGCACTTCTCAACCTTTTTTTCCCCCCATCCAAGTGCATCAATTTACAGCAGCATTTCACTTTACGGCACTTTGTCACAAACCAGCAACTGGGTATCAACACATCGGCTGTTTTAAAACACGCACTATGGCTGAATCAGCAAAGAAACGCAAGAGGATGTTATTGGAGGAAGTGAGAAGAAAAAAAGAAAGAAAGAAAGATAAGACAAGAGTCAACATTGGTTCTGACTTTTACAAGCTGGAAAGAGCTCAAAGAAGAGACAGGATGCATGGCTGATGTTTAATTAGCCTTTGTTAGGGGGCGTCACAGTGTGAAAATCTGCCAAAGTTCAGTAGTGTGGCTTTAAATGTAGCTTGTAGTCATGATCCCACAGAAAAGTTCAAATTTTCTCGTTTGTCATAAAGACTTCACACAGAGATAATATCTAATATACTAATATTCACTGCATGTTTCTTTGCCCCCAAGAGACCAAGACAAATGTACTGTTGAGTAATTATACTCTATTATTATTATTATTATTATTGGGAAATTTAAAAAAATTACTTTCTTTAAACAAAGACATTTTGACAGTTGTTCTGGCTCCACTCATGTTTCTCATTAGGACCATTCATATAAAGGAGAAGAAGATGCCCCCATTGCTTTTATTCTAATGAAATATGGGGTAATGCACTCAAAGGTGGTGCTCTTATAATCAAGTTTCCATTTTTACATTGGGGATTGTCAGTCGAGGTTCTGTCCTCGGTCAGAGGAAATGAGTCGGGTTTAATTTAATTTATAAGACTGCCGTTCAAGAAAAACTGAAACGGCAAGTTTATATTTTTCACGGCCTCCCGTAGTTCCTTCGTCTCAGCTCTTATTAGCTGGATTCCCATACTGTTTTTGATTTGTATTTAGAAGATGTAAACTGTAAACAGGCTGTAAAATGGAAACAGATGTAAAAAAGTTAAATGGAAACAATGAAGACAAAAAAATCATCTACTTAGGGGGAAAAAAAGGATGACCTCGCTTTCATCTGTTTGAAGAAAACTTGATGGACCGGAGGTGGAATGGAAACTACTTTATGAATTAACGCAACCCCCCCACGTCTCAGATCTGAGCCAAGAACTGATAAACTCATATGATGCGATATTCCAGAAGAGCTCCTTCCATTTACCTTTTTTTATGGATGTCCACAGTTATTTCTTTTTTCTTTTACAATACTTCTTGAAGTTTATTTCAATTAGGAAAACTTCTACCGCTACTACAAGCAGCCGGTTTTATTTGCTTCCAACCAGTCAGTGGAAAACGTTTGATATTTGGTTTCTCAAAGCATTGCTTTAGATTTTCTTCTCCTGCATTACCCTGGCTGACATCACTCTGTATCTTGAACAGATTAAGTGAACCACTTTTATTGTGTCTGGTTTTTCTGTTTCAGAGTTTTTAAGCGAGTGCTTCCTCTGCCCAACTGTAACTGGAACTCTATCGTGGACGACTGGTGTTGTCACCCCGATCCATTTGCCAACAAGAAGCTGCTGCCTCGAGCAGAGGATTGTCTGTTGGGCGACACCTTTGTCCTCCTGGCCCGAGACGGCAGCTGCGAACAGACCCTGAGCGAGGAAGCAAGTCCTATTGACACAGTGGACAGTCAAGATCCAAAGGTGAGGGAGGTGCAATAATGTCTGTGGAATTACTCACCTGCACAGACATGCCGTCCTCATACAGCTATATGAAGTCCAAATCCAGAAACAAGATGAAGACTGATCTCATTCTTTTATTAGTTGATCTCTACAACAAAGGCAGTTTGCATGATTGCACCTGAGAGAAATGGAAAGAGCAGGAAAACCCTGCATCTCTCCTCCTCTTCTGTTCCCTCTCCTGCTTATTGCTACTATTTATTATGCCCGTGTGTTGTGGTGAACAGTTTCTGGTTTTTACTGGTGTCTGCACAGAAAACCTGCCGCCGTTTGCCACTTATCTCCTGTGCAAGCTGTTCATCAGTGTTGGGAGAGGCCGTCGCACCAGGTACGCAACGCTCTAGCAGATTTTTATACATAAACATATTATTCAACAGTACATATGAACCTTTCCCTGTTTTATCTCACAGAGACGCTGAAACTATACATCACACAGGTGGTGGTGGAGCCCGCTGTGGGAGATCGAAAGCCAGAAGCTTCACTGAACAGGCAGGTTTTTAATACGACTTCCTTATGGTGACAATTAAAGAAACTAGGACTGTGAAAGCTCTCTCTTTCATATGGGGAAAATTGAAAGTTGTTATATTTAGGTGATGTAGAACAAGAGAAGTCACACACAAACAGTCTTTCTAGGTTAATCAATGCAACTGCTGCCATACATTATTAGCAATAAAATCAGCACAAGGACTATAAATCAGTTCGGGTTCATTTGTATGTTTGTCTCAAATATCTGGCACAGCACTGATTAGATTTCAATGAAACTCTGGGAAATGAAGGCCATCAGCAGCACTTCAATCAGGCTTTTTCACAAATGATTATGACCCAAAATTGTGGGTCTGAATTAAACATTTTAATAACCACATCTACCACAGCATCAGAATAGTTAAAAACTCTGTCACTCTGTGTTTTATTGTTTGTCTCTTACAGCAGACTGTAGTGTGTTGATGAGATTATGCTGTAGGTCAGTTCCTTGTGACCGGCTGTGTTATTTGACATCTGGTATCATGGATCAAACGATCCAGTGAAAGAGCCAATATTAAGACTGAGGTACTCTTTAAAAGCTGTATAGCTTTAGCAGGAGGTTACATTCCTGTAGAAGTCAGCCTCTGATCCGATGAGAAGACGGTGCTGATAATGGAGCAGTTGTCAAACAAGACGGGGCCCACACGTCCGACCTGGGCGGGAAATCGTGAATCTATCTGTGTATGTTGTCTCAGCTGGGCGTTAGCATGAAGAGGCTGGTAAACGACTAAACCGTCTATCACTTTGGTTACCTGCATGCCTAAGCTTACTGAATTAGCTGCTAAGCTGGTTGGTGGTCTTCTCTATTCAGCAGCATGATTGCGCAGTACATTAAGGCAGTCTGAAGCTGCTACCACAATATATAAACCCGTTTTTACAAGAGGGATTGATTTTAGTAAAGCTTCCAGGTAGAATAAAAAGCATAAATCTTGGGGAAATTATAAAAGATAAGTCCGCCTTCCTAAGCACAGGAAAACCATTTTCATTTTTCTGCCCAACTTGTTAGATGTGTTCAATCCACTGAATGAGTAGTACCCTGCTCATTCGCCACCACTGGATGCTTGATGACCACTACTAGCTTTGCATGTCCTTCTGCTACAGTTATATAGCCTCTACCAAGTAATGTTTTGCTCTCAGTAGATGTATCTAGTTCATAAGTTGAAAACTTTCCTGAAAGGGAAATGTGACTTTGTTAAAAGCTTTACATCACCAATTCATCTTGACTCTGAAAGCATGGCAAGATGTTTACATGACTTATAGGAACTATGTTCTTTAATGAAGGAATATGTTGAACTATAAATATAGTCTTTTTTTCTTTTTTTGGACAGGTCTCATTTCTTGGAGAGGACAGTCGCAGCCAGACTACTGAAGCTGTCCAACTCACAGAGCTCCTTCCACTTCTCTGTTCAGACGCCTGATGGAAAAGCTTTCTTACTGGTAATGAAACAATTATATTTTAGTTTATCATGCTTTTAAGTCATTTACGACAAAAATGTCAACTTTAAAAAAGCAATTATTACAATAGTACGGATTAATATTTTTCTGCTTTTTTGGGTTAAATAAAATGTGATCAGCTTCAGTTCTGTTTTTTCTTTTGTAGTTATTTTTTTTATTCATTTTTTTTAAATCCGTCTTGGATATGTTAAAGATTAGCCAACATTTTTTAAAGGTGTAACCAGATTTTTAGATTTATAATTAACTACTTTTTATTTTTAAAATTTTTTTAATCTAATTGCTATTACAAAACATAATGAAGCAGGGTTTCATGTTAGGGTTTCATTTTGGAGAAAAATGGTAAAATGAGTCATTTTTATTGTTTACTACTAAAATCAGCACTAACAGCACAAACAAAATGATGGCCAGTAGAAGAGGAAAAATGTACCCAAATAGATAAAAAGAAAAGCTGTCCACATGAGGGTTAAAATAGAGCAGTATATTATTTGAGGAACCAAAGATAGTTATATCATGGGATTTTAAACACATATGAAAGGTTGATTGACTGGAATTATTGTAGCTTATTACAGATGACCAGCAGTAGAACAATAGTTACACACCAATGGGATATAAAATGATTGTTATTCTACTATCACGTTACGGTCTATTGCACGAGAATTGGTCTGTGTCTCAGTGTAGTGTTAGCACACACATAATTATCATGTAAATAAGTTTACTTTTAAATTGTTACTTTAAAGATTTACTTGTTTTGCAGTCTGTTCATTAGCACAATAAAGATTTTATAGAGTTCTTCCAGTTTTACAGCCGTCCTCTCTGCAGATTGTAAACAGTAACACATTACAACCTCTCACTGTAACTCAGCATAGCAATAACAATATATTCAATCTTGTGTGAAATTGGAGAAAAATGGAGCAGATTCCTCAATAAACATGTACCCACAGACGCCACATTTGCATGAGAGAGAAAAAAAGCCTGAAACATCAACTATTTGTTTGTAAAGTTTTAAAATGAATTTAAACTAGCCAGAAGGTAAAGAAAAAAACCATTATTATTCCACAAAATTAAAGAAATTTATCCAGCATAATTTACATAAATTCATTTGTATTTGGTAAGAATGTGCAGCTGCCACGATGATTCATTACAGAGAGTCTGAAGTGTTAAGTGACCTGGCTGCTCCTCCTGCAGCTCTGGCTGCTGAACAGCGACTCCATCATGGCCTCAGTCCCAGAGAATTGCGTCGGGGATGAAAGGTCCGTCAGCTCGCCTGCTCTTCACAGTCCATCACCCAGAGCTGCCAGAGCCCTGAAACTCCTCTACATCACCTGCTCTGACGCAGGCATCCTGCAGAAAGAGTAAGAGAGGACACTCCCCACCACCACCGCCCCTCCTTCAATCTTTGTTTTCTTCTTCCTAATCGTATCCTTTCATCTCCCCGGCACACCCACTCAATCAGCACCTGTCTCTGCATACTGTGGGGAATGGAAGACTACTTTGTAGGTGAAAAGATTTTCGCTCCTAATAGAGCTCTTTGTGCTAAGGGTCCCAGCTCAGTCATTATAATTGTCTATTATTTTGCAAATGAACTTGCCTTCAAAAGCCTCCTCAGTCAGTTTTCAGACAAAGGTTTGTTGCACATACAGGGAGGTTGTTCTGACTGCAGCATGTTTCTGTGTGCTTGCTGTGATGCATTAGAGATGTGTAGATGGATGTGTAGTATGTGGCTCTCCACGTTCAGTAAAACAGCACCCAACTGGAAGAACCTTCCACCCTCATTATTTTCAACTGAATCAGCACTCAGCCTCCTCCTCCTCCTCACCCCCTTCCTCCTCCTTTTTTTCCCTGCAGCCAGAAGGCATGAAGGCAGAGCAGGGAGGTTTTTTTTTTCTTCTTCTTTTTTTTACGCACCATTTTGACAAACCCAATGGTTGACTGACAGAGAAAGGATAATTAGAGACAAAACTCACACAAAAAGAGAAAAAGAGCATCTTCATTCAAAGCACTGGGTCTAGCTGCATGATTCCATCACCTGGAAGAGTTGAGTGATGCAAGAAGACTTCTTCCCCATTTCTACAAACTGTGTTTTAAAAGACACTCTCCTGGTGAAATAGGAATGCTGCAGCTTTCCAGAAATTAAATGAGACCAGCTTTGCATTTTTTAAATGTGTGGTTTTCCTGTTAATCATTAGAGCTCATTATGAAAAATTGATGACATAATTTGTTTAATCTTTAAATTTTTACATAAAATTATTGACATTCTGATTGGTTCTGGTGTTGAAGCTGGGGCTATTGGAATTTTCTAATTGATTTGTATCAAAGTAATATCTCTCCTTTATTTAATTTAGCTCTGCGCTTGTTTTTTTTTTTTTTTATTCTTTTTACCTCTTTTGGGTTCATAAATATAAAATGTGAAGGTTGTACAATTCACTGTCGGGTTAACATGACTTCAAGTCATCCATCTGCAACAGCATCAAACACCCAGGAAGTTCCCACAGTCCCAAAAACTACATCATAATATATCATAAAACATTTTCTAATTTTATTCATATTGTTTGAACAATTTTCGTAAATTGGTCCAATTTTAAGTCCCACTCGGTTATTAATCCCCTTAAATTGTATTTCTTTGTATAGTTTAAAGTTCTTGCTGAAATTTCTCAAAGCCATAAATATCCATTAATTCATTTCAGTGACTGGGCATTAATCTAACTCCACCCACTTCTCCATCCCTATTAGCAGTTCTCCTCCAACTTTGCAAAAAACCCTCTCTACTACACTCACATTGTAAAGAACAAACAGCAGTAAAGCTGCTAAATCTCACTCACTGAGCTGAGACTCATTGCTTTACACATACGAGGCGCTTATTCGTTTTCAGAGAGATGTCAGAAGAAGAGCTGGGAGACCCAGGCAGATGCTCCTCTGGTTCTCTCGACCGTTTAAACACAGGGCAAAGGTTGCTTTCTTGTCGGGCTCTTGAGCTATTAGTTGTAGAGCGGAGACTCCCTCTGGTGGGTCACCATCCTGTGTTCTGATGGAGCATTACAGCAGAGATTGAACTACAGAGGTACGAGAAGACTTGTATGTCTCGCCTCTCCAGGATAGATGATTGGAACATCCCCAGTCTTTATTAGTTTAGCAGAAATCCCCCCCTCCAAAGCAGTGTTTGGGTCAAATATGGAAACTTGAACTCTCTAGACCTCTAAACCTATTTCGATGGGACGCTGTGATATCTCCAAATAAACTGAATTCATTTCATTGTACTTTAGCATGTTTGTGGAAGATGTGAAGGCTTCACAGAAGAGCAAATCACACCAATTAACATCCTGCTGCTGCTTCTTTCTCCTCTCCCTTCTTTCTCCTCTCACTTCCTTCTCCTGTAGTTTTCCAGATTATTACTGGTACAGCTGCACCCAGCAAGCAGTCAGAATCTTCATGTAGAGCCTACAGGCTGCAAATTCAAAGCAGAAAGTTTCATCCATCATACTTACGGCTGTTTAGTGTTTTAAGGAACATTTCTACACATTTTCTACATTTTAAAGAATTTTAAAGACAAATAAAATCTCATTCATGTAAAAAGTCAGTATTTACACTTTTTTTTTTTCCTTTTATTCAGTTCGCTCGGGTAAACTAAATTTCAGCTTCTGACTGATGATGATTCATTCTTGCTCTACCATCAAGTTGATCCCAGTTTGCAAGTTTTTTTTGTTCACCCGCACACAAGTTTTTCATAAGATCTGGGGAGTTTCTTGACCACGGATCCAAAATTCTAATGCAATGATCTCAAAGCCACTTTTGTCTTTTGACGTGGTGCTCCATCACACTGGAAGATGCACTGAATGCAATCAATTTGTAATTTCCCTCTGGGATTAATAAAGTATTTTTATTTTAGTTAAATTCCACACCATTCCTTGTTCCTGGCAATACATTTTGGGCAGAACTGTGGTAGCTTTTACATTTTCTTGTTGGGATAATCAATTTTCTAGGTGTCCCAAATAGACAAAAGGTAACCTCATTTTAGAAAAGAACTTATTTTCCCAAGTTCTTGTACTTGCTGTAGGAATTCAGTCTATCCTTGATGCTCTTCTTGGAGAGAAGTCCCAGCTAGCAGACATGATTGGGCCAGTTACCGCACTGGCAAGTGTTGTGTGGGCCAGAAGCTGGCTTGGATTATGGCAAGTCTCCTGTGGGCCACATGTGGTCCAGATGTTAGTTGTTTTGCCTGGACGTGGATTACGTCAAGTATTTAGTGGACCAGAAGTGCTCCAAGTACGGGAAGCCTTCCTTATGGCAATCTCCATGTGGTCATGTGGCTGAGTTTTGGCAGCTACACTCACATTTAGTCAACACTGTAAGTCAAGGCCAAATTTGGGCCAAACAAAAATGCATATTTAGGCCAAATATTTTTTTGCGTTCTCGGGCGGCTTCTTTGCTGCTCTGCTTGACACTAGGCCAATGTCTGAACGTCTTCTTCTAACACCTGCCTGACGCCAGTCTTATGGTGGTTCGATTTTGTAGCTGAAACCTCAGAAGTTGAAGATCCTGGCTTTTTTACGTGGACATTCCTAGATGTTGTGAAGCCCTCTTCATCACAGCTAAACTTCTCCTTGAAGTTTTTTATTGCACTACTACAAAACAGCAATTTCCTTGCAAGTACGACCATTTTATACAAAACAATGATGGCAGTTGAAATGAGTCATGAAAGCTTAAACAGCAAAGCTAGCGAGTCACTGACAAAACTTTTGGTCAGGACTGTTGGCGAATACCAAATGATAAAGAACTTTGATCAAGACATCCAGAATAAAAATGAATTTGGTGTGAGAACATGTTTGCTGAGGATCCTATGTACTGAGCAGCAGCAGCAAAACCTGTGAGAAATAAACATATTGCTTCTCTCTGAGGAAGGAAATGAGACATGTTACAGTTTCTAAATCATGTCAAACATTCACTCAATGCAAACTTTCACCCATCCTGCTTCCAGCCTGTATTCTATATTGTTCAGTGAAAATTTTTCTTATGCTTGTTTGATGCTTAAACCTGCAGCATCTTTTCCTCGTGGGACTTCAACATTTCAGCCAAAGCCTTTCTTGAATCTTCCCCTCTGCCCCGCAGGTGCTGCCCACACTTCCATTCCCCCCCTGCCTAATTTACTATGCATCCTTCGTCACTCATCTCTGACAGTTTAAATTAAACGTTATGCCTGGGGAGCTGAATTCCCAGGGTGATGGCCGCCTTATTGGGAATACAGTCAGTTCCAGTTGACTGCAGCTGCAGGTCGCAGGACGCGTTTAAACTGCCAATAATTGGCTGGAGAAGCAGTGAGCCAGCGCCTAAGTGGATTATGCTTGTCACTAATGGTAGTGGCTTGATTAGTGCAGAGTGAAAGTTGCAAGCAGCATCCCAGTGCAGTACAATGGGAACCAGCAGGTCTCATTGAAGAGGAAATTGAGTGCAGAAGAGAATATCAGACCCAACTCCTTTTTTTGGATAGATTTCATTCTCTTGTATGAGTTATCATATAGTTGGCTCAATAACATCTTTTCCACAAAGATTTATGCTGCTACATGGTTCGGCATCTATATGTTTGTGAATATGATGGTGGCTAATTTTAATTTTTTTCCATGCCTGAAGTAAAGCTGCCTGTCAGGAGCTGCACAGATGGCTAAATGTCACCCAGATTAGATGAACACCAGGGTTTTTTTTTTATCCTCCTCCCATTCATTCATCCTCTTCTCTCTTCAGTCTTTTCTTTTTCTTCCCGCCTCACATACAGACATTTTCTTCCTTACATGATCAATGTCCAGTTATCATGTTTGGCTTCACTGTATTTTAAGCTTCCAGTTGTTATTCCCGGGATTGTTCTGGATGCAGTTTCAGCTGCCACAGAAAATCACACCTACTCTGCGTGTTTGTGTTTTCAGGATCATTACGAGTTGGGAGGTCAATGCCATCGGGCATCCCTTGGTGCTGCCGCTGAAGGTGTGCGAGGAGCTGCTGCAAGTGATAGATGACAGCAACTCTGCGCTTCCTGCCTCGATGCGTTGCATGAGGTCCTATGAGGTGAGGCATTTGCGATGTACTGTGGGGTGAAAGATGATGACTAAGCTTTGTAGCTGCCTGCCGTATTCATTTTTTTTTCTTTTCTCTAAACTCATCTGAAGTTTTTATGCTGATACTGTGTACTAAAAGCAAAGAGATGCTCTAAGTCTTCTCATACATCTTTAACTTTAGTAAAAAGCAGTATTAGCCGCATAGCACATTCTGTTTTAGCTGACAGCAATCCCTTACTTCACTCTCTGGACTTACGGCGCCTTGTTTTTCTCTTATTCACTCGTGCTTGACAGTGTTTTCATCCCGCCTTAATTAATTTCATGATTCAGAGCTTTCAGTTTACAGACTTGCTTTAGGGATTATGTTTGAAAAATTTTAGTTTTTTTCTTTTTTACTTTTGTCAGCCTTATTCCTACTTCTATGCACCTGCAAACAAAATGTCTAGTTAGCCTGAGCTGCAGAGGAGTAGCCTTTGACTAGAAAATAGGAGGTGTTAACTTTGCTGACAGCTCTATTCTCCTTGCCATTTTAAACATAATAACAGGGGTAATTAGCATTATTATCCTCTACTTCCTACTCAGAAAGTTTGGGAAGGGAGTTAAACAAGTTTCCCATTAGCTGAAAAATACAAGAGATGGATTTAAGCCTCTAAATCTGCACTTTGGAAAGTAAGCTTGCTTCCAGTAAACAAAGATTTATTCTTTTGAGTAAACATTTCACCTAAACAACTTGGATTTTGAAGCCGAGCAGACCATTATGGTCGTGGAAGTTCATCTTTCCACGTCCTCGTGCAAAGCAGTTTGGGCTGTGAAGACGGGTACACGGTCCTGTACTGTACTAGAGACCTGCAACGGGCGGGAAACCCACGGGTCCCACCACAAATCTTGCAGGATCGGGCAGGATTCACACAGCCTCGTGCGGGAGCGGGTGGTCAGACGTTGGGTCCCGCCTCCCGCACATGTCCCGCATGACTCCCAGACAACAGCGTGTGAGACAGAGAGAAGCAGATGATGACGATGTTCTTTTTCTACACGGCAGTCTGAACAAATGAATGCTGCTTGATTGATGTTTTGAGAAGTTTGTATACAGACCTGTTTTTTGGTCATGTTAAGTTATAAATGGTTAACATATGTTAGTTCTGTAAATTAAATTTTAACGTTACAGGCCTATAAACTTATGTAGGCTCATGGCCCAGTAGGTTTTCATTCACGGGAAGCATGCATGGAGCTTCCGGAGCGGGCGGGAACAGGATTGAACATCCCATCCCGTGTAGGTCTCTACATGCTACGTTTTTGGGTCAGCTGGTCTGAAGTTTCCTGTACATGAATATGTAGTTTGTTTACAGTATATTGAAGAGGTGTAGATGACGGCAAGAGTTAGTCCATACAGTTACATGTTTATTCTACACTTGGACAGCTGGAGAGGAACTCGGTGAGCATTGTGGACTGATGAGGATGACAAAATTTACAGCCTTGTACACAAGCAGATGCAAAGTCAACCATCACCTGCTATTATAGTGACTTTTATATTCAACATTTCATCCTCTATAAATTATAAACACTTATGTAAGCTACAAAGGCACAAGCAGCCATGCTAATGTTTTTAGCCCGGAACTGCTTTGGCCTCTGTTATTCATTGTTATATAAGTTCTGCAGCACTTATTTAAGATCTGTTTATCAAATCAAATCAAATTTATTTTTGTAGCACATTCAAAAAACAACTGAAGTTGACTAAAGGGCTTCACAATCAACAAAAGCAAAAGATAGACAACATTAAAACATTTATAAAAGCAGATACAGTAAAAATAAGAAAAAATTATACTAAAAAAATCAAATAAAAAAATAAACAAAAAGAAAAAATATTAAGGACACCAAAGGCTTTGAAAAATAGAGGAATTTTCAGTTTAGCCTTTAATATGTTGATGGAGGCTGAGTCTGTGGAGCTATCACAGAGACAGCACGATCCCCTTTCTCACTCTTCTAGATGCATAAGAGCAGCTGATTCATAGATCTAAGACATCTAGAGGTAGTAAAAGGGCAGAGGAGTTCAACAATGTCATGGGGAGCTGTTCCTTCTTGAGCTTTAAAAACACATGAAAGAATCTTAGATTCAATGCGGTATTTAACTGGAAGCCAGTGCAGAGACATGAAGACAGGGTCTCTTTTCTTTGTTCCAGTTATGAGTCTAGCTGCAGACGACACAGAGCACACTGAGAAATATCTGAATAAAGGGAGTTACAGAAATGCAGCCTTTAGGAAATGAGCGCTGAGCTAACCGATTTGAAGTTTCATAAGGAGAGGAATGTCTTAATTTTAGTGGTACTTGTTTACTTCGATTGCCCCACATATGTTTAAAGATTCCCATAAATGCATTGGCTCATCTTGTAATAACAGCTGATAGGTGCTACCAACAAAATACCCTTTTTTTCAGGTCCGTTTGATCTGTGGCTGAAATATTTTAATTTAATTGAACCAGGATTTATTTTTTGCAACCAAATTGTCCTTTTTCTGTGCTTTTGTTTTGTTCTGACAGTGTGATGCAGCTTCTGCATGTCAGTCGCTCGCAACGATTTGTGTAGTTCTAATTGAATAAAATGAGAACGCTGAACTGAAGAACAAAGGGTGCGAATCACAAGTTTGATCACAATACCGATTCGATTTGATTCAGGAGCCAGTGATCAATGATAACGTGCTGATTTAACTCAATCACTTCTACTCATAACAATCACAAAAAGCAACTTTAAATTTACATCCATGCGTCCACAAACTCCGGTGATTGCACCAAATATTTAACTTACTCCCTTTCTTTTTTCTCTGACACAACCATGTTCAGTCATGAGCAGTTTTGTTGTTTCTGAAGTAAGAACGTGACGGTAACGGATGGGAAAGCGTGCTCCTCTGAAATGGAGACGTCTGCAGATAACGCGCCCCAGACACGGGACAGGTTATCTGTCTGCTGGTGGAGGCGGTACAACAATAAAAAGAGTGTAATGAACACACACTGTAACACTTCCTGATTGCTGAAGTCTGTTGTATTGTAAGTGTCAGAGAACGGGAAGGTAATACGATCATGATGTCTTCTAGAGTTACCGGAGATGGTCTGGGAGCGTCTGAGTGAGGCTGTTTAAAAAAAAACAACAAAAAAAACACTACATAGTCCTGAGTGTCAGCCTGTGAACTTTTAATGACCTGATAAGATGCATCAGCTAGATAGGATGAGCTGATGATGTGAACATGAGAGGAAAAACATGAAAAGCCAGAACGCCATGAGGTTAGAATTAGTTTTCTTTGAAGGCTCAAGTGGGTAAAAGGTTTTTACAAGAAGAACAACTGTTGTTTGCAAACACTGAATCTTTCCCATTGTGCTCATGTGTTTGGAACTTGCTTTTTCCAGGCACAAGGATTCATTAAGAAAAGCATCCAAACAGCCTTTTAATGTCCATCAAAATTTACATATCGCACCAAAAGTGATATAAATGCCTCTCCTGGAAATGAAAATCAAGGGAATATTTGGCTATGTCCACATGAATGTGACAATTCAGTTTTTCCCTTTTTATGTACCCACGTCTACACGGCTTTGTTTACAAAAATACTCTGTTAACATGAAATCATACATATATTATTTAAACACTGCCAGGAGCCAAATCAACAGGTGGTTATTTAGCCCCGCCTCTGTAGCAATGTTAGTCAATCAGAAGACTTTCGCCTCTGGCAAATTCAAAATATTTGTTTTATGTAGCAAAAGAAATATCCCATGATGCTTTCAACCTGCAGTATATTCTGCCTCTGGTTAGAGATAGGATAAAATGCAAGCAATAAAACTTGATAATCAGTTGTTTCCATAAAAGGCTGCAATTAGAAAATTTTTTAACCCTGATGTAAAACTGCTGTGTAAAGATCTGAGGACTGGTGTTATATGATCCCCTTTCCTGGTCTTAGTGAGGATTTGAGCAGCTGTCTGATGGACTTTTTAGGGAGACCTGTTAGGACAGCATTACAGTAAAAGTAACGCTACAAGTAATTGGTCTGTGCGCATTATGATGCTACGAGCCATCAGCACCATTACCCCGTCCATGCATAAACATCACAGATGGATTATCCAAAAATCTTCAGCCTGGAAGGAGTTTTACTATAAGTTTGTTTTTCAGAATCCCAAAACAGTGTTTGCATGTGGAGGAAAGACGGAGACGGAGAAAAATCTGCATTTGTCAGGATACTCGTGTACATGTGGCCATAAACTTCAAGGACCTCCAAGCATTCAGAGGTGTTTTCTGGCTGATTACGTCTGTTTAAGTAAAAAATTTGTTTCATTAGCAGACAAATAATCTACATTGTGTGTTCTGAAGTCAGAATACCAACACTGCACGAGACCCACAGGTGTAAATACTAAATTGGAAATCAGCGAGTTATTTTGTCTGCTGCTGTCATTAATTACACCCGTGGCTTTTACTCAGGATGTCTCATGTAACATCTTTGACAGCGGAAGTGTCTGGGTTCCTCTTGGCTGAAAAGACAATGTCCCATTTGTGGAATAAGTACATTTATGAGAAATCCAAAGTCACATCCATGCATGCTTTCATTACAGACTGCACAAGACACATATTTGTACCAACCACAAAAACCCAACCCATCTCAACTCTGTAACTTTGTCTGCACTTAACAGTGTTGAACAGGGTGTGTGTTGTTTAATTTCAGTCCCTGTGAGCAGATCAAAGTGTGTGTGTTATAACCCGGGCTGTTATTACGCTGCCTTTGAAATGTCTGGGCTGCTGCGTTCTCCACCCTCCATCATCGGGCCTGCCGGTGTAATGAAGTGTAAAGTAGATCCAGCTCCAAGTGTCACTCTTATGGCCTGGAACAACACAACACCTCTGTTTTCCTCCTCCTCCTCCTCCTCCTCACTTCATTAATCTCCTCCTCACTCCGGCAGAGATGGCATGTAGGTTAGACAGAAACTGATCCACTGTTTTACATTTAAGAGCAGAGGAGATGCATCACCTCAATCACTCTTTAATCTACAGCATCTGAACAGGAGCTCAAGTTGCCCCAAGATGTATGCATGTGTTTCAATCCTTTACATGTGGATCAGTGCTTTAAAACAATTAGTCTGCAATGCAATTTTGCATCAGTGTTTACATAGGCTGTCTCAGTTCAGCTCCCAATCAAGGTATTTTTGACTCATTCATATCAGGATCACTGAGTACAACCTCTGATCTGTTGTTTTCCACTTCAGACTGTTCAATGTGAGATAGTTAGCACGTGGCTAATAGACCTATCAGTACACACACATGGCTGGAGCTGTTTCTGTCTGTGATAATAAAAACAAAGCAGCATTTTCTTACTGGAATAAATTTATGACAGTCGCATGGTTAACACAGACATGCTGCTTTCAGTGTCATCAAGGCACAAAACGCTGTGTTCAGTGTGACTATGGAACAATTACTGTTTGGTTTTTTTATGCTATATTTAAAGTTTTATTTTAGATCAGAGTTATTTTTGTTGTTTTAGATGTCCCAGTTTCATTCCAGCAATGTCACATTAAGTGTAAGAATTGTCTAGAAAAAAAAACATATTGTATTTATCTTTTTTTTTTTTTTAGTTTTCGGTAAAAAAACAAAAAAACAAACATAGTTTATCTTTCAGCAATGTTCAGTCCTTGTGTTTGCAGCTGTGTGTGGTAGGAAAAAGCTGGTTTTGGATTGAGACTCTGTACTGGTAGATATTAATTCTTAAATGACTTGGAGGCAAAAAAAAAACATTAAATTGCAACATCGATTAATATGAGACTGAAATTGTTCTATTAAAAAAAGAAATGAAAGAGAAAAGTCATTGTTTGCCTTGAGTTTAGGTATTGGAATTAAAACTGTAGTGTATGATGGTTAATACTGGCTGATGGAATGAAAGATGCCCGAAGCCTGAAGTTGCAGTCATATTTGTGTGTTGGTGTTAAGAGTGTGAAGCAGTGGTCTCTAGCCTGTTTTATACTGCTTAGAGAGGGGGATGCTGTACCAACCAATACTATGCATATTTCAGCCAATTATTAATTAACCAATCACATGGCAGCATGTAAATATGGTCAAGACAACCTGCTGAAGTTTAAAGGAATACAGTGTAACCTTTGACCCAAATATGAGCCTAATGTGAGTAATAACAATGATCTCTGGGGTCAATGTACAGTGCTTGATGTGTGTCAGCGCTCCAAGGAGGCTGTCCTCTTCAGAAACCAGACGTTGTAACTTTGCAGGAGCGGATCTGTCTCTCATGGGATCATGTGACCTGGAGCGCTTTGCTTTACGGCTCCCCCTCTATAAACACAGAGGACTTTGCTTTGTGCTACTTTTCCTCCTCTTTGATGGACAGTTTGTCACGGCTGAACGAAGTAAGAAGGTGAACACGGTGTCTGAGGAGGCCAGAAAGAGAGAAACAGTTTAATTTTGCAACAGTGTTG
>JAOXYM010000006.1:25420961-25432176 GCA_028567055.1 Leptatherina wallacei | reverse complement strand
GTCTCTCATGGGATCATGTGACCTGGAGCGCTTTGCTTTACAGCTCTCCCTCTATAAACACAGAGGGCTCTGCTTTGTGCTACTTTTCCTCCTCTTTGATGGACAGTTTGTCACGGCTGAACGAAGTAAAAAGGTGAACACGGTGTCTGAGGAGGCCAGAAAGAGAGAAACAGTTTAATTTTGCAACAGTGTTGTGTGGCCTGTGGGAAGTTACTGGTTTAGCGCCCCTAGTGGCCAGAAGTTACACAGTATCCCTTTAAATGAGGAAGAAAGAGGATTAAAATGACTTTTTTAGATATATATATATACTTTATTTTTTTATTGCAATTATTTGTACATAATAATACACGATGAAGCAGCACTGCTCCAGACTCCATTCAAGCCATGAAAAATAAGACAATTAATAATAATAGGTCACTAAATAGGTCTGGACTATGCCAATAACCTTACAGATAAAAACCCCCACTAAAACACGAAAGGAAACGTTCAACAAAAGACAAAAGAGAAAAAAAAGGAGAGTACAGGTGGATACAGGCTGTCAAGATCGAAGCTTATGCAATATTAAGGAGAAGATGGGTGGGAGGCAAATGAAAGAAAAGAAAATTCATCACCATGATGCAGTATATACGTTTCCATTTCTCCCACAACATAATTTTTTTCCTTTTGTAATTTTGAATTGAACGTCGGCTGTTCCATGCGCTGAATATCTTTGATTATTGCAATCCATTGTTCAACCTTGGGAGGTTCATAGCTTAACCAGGGCCTCGTTCTAGCCTTCTTACTTGCCACCATAAATATTTTCATTAAGTATCTGCCACATTTAGATCGTCTCGAGTCCAGTTTTCCCCCCAAAAAAGACACAGAGCTGCAAGTCCCTGCCTCTCCCACTGAATAAACCTTTTGTCATTCACAGCAGGTTTAAAATTTGGGTCATAAACCGGCCAATTTAAGATTTTTATTGCTTTTTGAAGATGAAGTTGCTTAACTAATCCCAACCAGATATTTAGGGAAAACTGGATCGATTGACTTTGGACATTATTTTGTCTTACAGCCTGGACACATCCCATCAAACTCTACAATGACCTGTCTCACAAGGACAACTATACCTTTCCGCTTTGCCTCGTAGTTCTGATTACACCAAAGTATAATTGGTCTTATATGGGCTGCTAAGTAATAATCTTTCATACTGGGTGAACCCATCCCTCCCTTATCTTTTGCCAGTTGCAGAATTTTATATTTTACTCTGGGAGATTTACCATTCCAAATAAATCTGGATATGATAAGGATTAAAGTGACTTTGAATGTGGCATGGTGGTCTGAGTATTTCAGAAACTGTTGCTCTACTGGGATTTTCACACACAACCATCAATGGTCTGAAGAAGAGAAAATATCCAGTGAACAGCAGTTGTCTGGACCAAGATGTCTCGTTGATGTCATGTCTTTTTTTTTTTTTACTTGTGTGAAAAGAACCCAGTTAGTGGGAGGTGCATATGGTGCGATCAGACCGTTGTAGCTTACATCTTGTTGTGATGTCAAAGAGGATTTCAGCAGCTAATGGTTCTTTTTTTTTTTTTTTTTAACTTGTCGACACAAGACTAAACTCGTCATTTCAGCAGTGTTTGGAGAAAACTATGGAAAGACCTGTAGCATGGGCATGAACATGCTGACAACGTAGTGAAGGAGTTGTGCTGCTCTGTGGACTAGATGGAAAAAGATGATTTGGGGCGTGTAACACTTTTCCTGCAGTTACCTCAACAGCCTGCTTGAGATGATCTGTGACTCAAGCTAAAATGTTCGGCCTCGTAAAGGCAGCTGTCAGTTTACTGTCCCACATATGAGACGGGCTGTTTTGGTGCATTAGTTTCAAATTCGGATCACATCCTCAGAGCGATGGCTGAGGTGTATACACACCCAAGGATGGTAACAGCATTGTACCATTATGTGGGTCAGTGGCTTTGTTAATTTTGCATTGTCCATCTCTTATTATCTGTGTAACAGCAGGACACTCCCCGTGTTTCTTTCATCGCGCTCTACTTTTCCACACACGTTTCACTCTGTTTCTTCACACGGGAGGAAATAATCTCCACACGGCTTGCCAAGTTTGAAGTGTCATGATAAGAGCTCTGGCACCCAGCTCCTTCTGACCATGTTTGCTCATGCGCCCTCTCCTCATGCACAAGCCCCCCCCCCCCCCCCTCACATCACTGAGGAACGACCTCTTCATATCCAAATCTGGTCATTCTGAAAGATTACATTGCTTGTTAATAAAATGTCACAAAAGTAAGGAAAACTAACTTTCGCAATGGTTTTGGCAGCACATATCTCAGGTAGGCAGTGGGACAGTTCTTCCCAGTTATATACCAGCTGCTTCTGTGGTTAACCATGTAGGTAAACATCTTGTACATTCACTCCTTGGTATATTGGTTTACAGGACATAAATCTTTAAATACTTCCAAATTTTTTGTTTTTTTTTTTTTTTTTTGTTTCTAGTGTCCCCCCCCCCCCCCACACACACACACACACACACACACACACACACACACACACACACACGCACACACACACACTTCTGGATCAGTTCCTTCCAATCACAAACCCAGCTTCTCTGTGTCCAAACTCCCATCACTCTGATTTTCTTATCACTCCTTGCCTTCTCTCTCTGGGCTCTGTTAGCAGCAGTTCACCTCTAAGTTGCCATTTCTTATCATTTGTATGAATTACTGTTGATCCGCTCGAGTGGCGAGCAGACACTGGCACAGGGACGGACCTTGAGTGAGGCAAATGCCCTCATCCATCATCCCAATATAGAGCCCTCAGTGGAGCGCAGCCGTTGTCTGTGGCAGGCAAACACCCAGGAGCAGCAGATGGATGGAGAGGGGGGGGGGGGGGCTGAGCTGATTTGTTTTCTGGGTTTTGTTTATCTGAATGTGTGTTTTTGAAGTTGATTAAATTTCTACCACCTGTGTTTTGCTGTTGTTTGAAGATGGTAATTGCAGATAATGTGTGGCTGTCCTGATTAGCAGACCATAGAAAAAACTGAATATTTGTGCTTTGGGGAACCAAAGTAAACAGTGCACTGTTGTTGTTTTTTTTTCCTTCTGAAAAAAGGTATTTTTAGTCTTTAGTTTTTGTTGTGAGCTACTTTGATTTCCACCTCGGTTAAATTTTTTTCCTGCTTGTTTTTGACAGGTTGCGTACCTGAGACTGTGAGGACAAAGCAGGTGGTCACGACTCAGCACATCACTCGGAAAGGTGTTTTCAGATGATGGAGGATCCTATCTGAGCTTCTACATGTACTGCTCCTGTCTTTATGTGAGGAAGAAGTAAACTGCAGAGGGGAATCCAGAAAGTGTAAAATATCTTGTGGTTCATGTTGAACAGGATGCTGCTAGACACGTTAACACATATGGAGAAACTTCTGTAGTAAAGTTTTTATATTTTCTTTTTCATTTCAAATGTATGTGTAAATCGCACATTTATCCACTTTCCTTTATACCATTCTCAACAAAAGCATAATAAAACTTGTTTTTTTTTTAAAGAATCGTCTCTTTTTTTTTTACCCATGTCTGCTGTAAAGGAATGCTGGTGTGTGTGAGTAGGACATTGTTCTTACTTGGCCCTTGATGAAAGCTCAGTGTTTAGCCGCAGGGCATCCTCTACTTGCCTATAATTACAGTTTGTGGAGAAAGGTAGGAATTGTAAGTGAACAATGATATCTATGTGACACGTATAAATGCTTTTCTTTATGCTGCATTTAACAGTAACCTGAGCAGTGACATGTATTTTGAAACTGGCAAGATATATTTTTTGTAATATTTGTTCATTTTGAATCTGATACCACTTTTAAAAGACAATATTGCAGCTGCAGCTTGTTTACTACCGCTTTATTAACCTGTGTCCTCCGGTGATCAGAAAACACCAGCGGCTTTGGATCGGAAAGCAAAATGGCTTCTTTCTTGTCTGATTTGTTATTTCGGCCTATCATTATGTAGCAGAGGTTTTCATGAGGTGTCTGCTCCAGACGGCAGGTATGACATTTTAACACCTGGACTCTTATGGTGAAACTCAGGAGCAGATCAGTCATAAAGCAACCCCATTTTCCAACCCTTTTTTAGCTAAGACCTGTTTGTAGCTTATTATTTTAAATAGTCCTGACTCAGCCAGACTGAAACAGTCGGTTTGAGGCCATGAAATGCAAAATGAAGTTTTCTTCAAGATCTTGAATATTTATACCAGCTGTGACACTTTTTAAAAACAAAACAAGAAAATAACTTTAAACTGTCTGAAGTGAACGAAAACATTTTTCCAGTTATTGAACTCGTTTCCACTTTACTGAATATTCGCTTCTTAGTTTCCAAATGGACTGAAGCAAAAGCACATGACTCTCCTGTTTATTTCTCTGTAGATGAGCCTGGATCTGCTCCCCCCCACCCCCCCACCACCATTCTTCATTTGCATATAATTGTTACGACTTTTAAATCTGCAGTCCTTTTTATAAGACATTTGAATATAAGACATTTGTGATGCATGGATCATAAATCAAGAGGAAACCACTTGTTTACCAGCAGTCCAGCCAGTGGAGTAAAACAAAATGGTCTATTATGCATTATGATGCTTCCACCTCAGCTTCATGCTTCATGAACACAGCATCCCGTCTGCATAGGTTATCTCTGAAAAGCAGTGCAGCATAATATCTGTCTCTATGTCTTCTGTTTTTACAAGCTCTTGGTAGGAAAGTGGGGGGGGGGGTACTACGCCTGACAGCAGGCCTGGATCTGCTGAATGCTGATGCAGCAGGTGACAATTACTTTTAAAAAACACAAAGAGGTATTGTGCCCACTGAGGCGGTAACGCAGGGAGTGAATTGGCTAATTAAATGCATCCAACGCGTAAGCGTCAAGGGCTTCTCATTTCCTCTCTGCCCTTTCTCCACAAGTATACAAATGAAGTGGGCTCTGAGTAACCTATTTGTTTCAAGCTCGCTGAGCAGAAGAAACTACGCCACATTACTGACTGCTGCTGCTGATTTCAACACATTGGCAGACACAGTCGCACAGAAGCCTCGAGGACTTGAGGGCTGTCTTTGTCTTTCCCCCATTGACGGACACTGGAAGTGTCAAATTAAAAAAAGTTTTTGGCCAGTGCACCGCTGTCTGCTGACACTATACAGCTCATTAGCCTTCTCTGACAGTGCTCTCATGAAAAATATCAGCTCGAGTAAAGGTCCACCACATATTCAGCCTAAGTAATTACTTGTCCACGGTTAGAGGACACTTTTAGCTTGGTCTCTTTCTGCACGTGCTGCCAGTGCAGCTGAAGAACACCCCCTGTGTGTTTTTACAGATGATATGTAACCATGACATTTTATTATCCGGGATGATATTTATTTTTCACAGATTTAAAATTGTGTTTAGGATGTTTGAAATTATTTACTGATACGTCAATGAAAAATTATTTTGTGAATCTCAGCAGATAATCAGCCTGAGGAACAACATGGGTGAAGGATTTCTTTCAGCCCTGTGATGGACTGATGGTATGTCCACGGCACAATTAGCTCTCTACACCCAGCTCCCCTGCAACCTTGAATAGGAATAAGTTGGATGGATGACAGACATGCGCAAAGAAATCCCTCTTACAGCCACCTGGTGGTCCCATAATTCTATTATATAACTGGCAAAAATACCAGGATTTCCTGCATCTGTCTATGTTGGGGAAACCAGTTGAATCTGGTGGAATCCAGCAAAAATGTCAAATATCCCTACTTTTCTAGAAAATAAAATGCTGATATTGGAGAATGAATGATGTTAAACTGTAATGACAGTCAGTACAGGTTGAAATATGTAGTTTTAATGTAAATCAATGGGAACATTTTGGCCATGAAGGTCACCAGAGGAAGTATCTGATACTACATAAAAAATTCTAATGACATCAAATCAATTTTGTTGCTGATCTTTGACATATGCAAGACTCTAATCACCACCAAACCCCCATAGTATTTATTTTAATGTTTTGTGTGTTTCTTAAATGAATAATTGATCATTCATATAATTAAACTGGCATTTAAAGGATACATGGTCATAAAATGATTGAATGTTTGGTAGTTTTGAGCAAATCTGGAGGTGTCCAAGTGATTTATGAAAAACAAAAAAAGCATAACAAAATATTGATGTATGAAGATTTTATAGCAGTTTTTTGCTTATGTACAGTACATCTTTGCCTCGAGAGTTCCCCGAGAGAGTTTCTGACACTACATACAAAAATACAAGTGGAGTCAAATAAATTTTTTTCCTAATCTTTGATGCAAAGGTCTAATTATCACCAAAGACTCATCCTTCTATTTATTATATGGAAAATAATGCAGTTTTTGTTGTGAACGAGGCAGTAATTCAAATGTTCAAACTGCTGTTTAAAACGTTAAAATCCTAAAAATGATTGCATGTTTGGTATCTTTGAGCCGGACGGGTTTCTGCTTCAAGTGTTCTTTGGTTCAGGTTGGGTCTTTGTCTATATTGTTTCCTGTGTTAGTTTATAGTTTTTTTCTTTGTTTGATCCAGTCAATTTACTTCCTGTTCATGTCGCACTCAGTCTTTCGTTATTGATTGTATTTGGTACCAAGTAGGCTATCCTCATTTCCTTAGAGCAAACTAATCAAAAAGGCTGGTTCTGTGTTGGGGATAACTCTGAACTGATTGTCCAGAGAAGAATGATGATCAAGCTGCTGAACATAGTGGACAATTCTTCACATCCTTTGCTGTGTGTTCAGTAAGATCCTTCTTCAGGTACACTGCAAGACAGAAAGGTATAGTAGATCATTCCCTGCCACCACCCTTTGGAAGAAGACATTGATTGTCCGTTATCATCATTTTCTTAAAAAATAATAAACTACTATATCACATATAAGGTATTTTTTTTATCTAATTTAATTTTATATTTGTAATTAGCTTTCTCTGTATACATTTTTCTTGGTTACTCTTGTTCCTTGTCTATCCTGTCCCGGTTGTCTTGTGTCTTTGTCTCTTTACTTTGTCCTGTGGTCAATGATGAATTGTGTTATTTTGGTTTAGGTTCAAGGACTCGTTTGTCCTGCCATTGCAGTGCTTTTTAAATCTTTAAATTCATCTTAAATTTTTAAGTCTCTCTGCCTCTTGCCTCGTCATCCTGTGTTCAGGTCTGCCACCTCACATCGACACTTCATGTGGGAAATGTTATCAGAACAATGGAAAGCTGCAGATGTCTTTTAGCTCAAATAATATTTTTAAATAACCATTTCAGTTAAAGAGGCAGAAACTAGGCAAATTTTTTATTTCATGCAAAGAGGGGGGACATCATGTGTTTGCGTTGGGTGTGTGTGATGATGAATGTGTGAAAAGTGAAAAAGAGTCTGATCAGGTGTGTGCTATGATTTTGATGTTTTATACTTAACTTTTTTTTTTTTTTTTACTTGTTTTTATGATGTGAATGTTGCATTTGTCTCTTGCCCTGTTCTAGAAAGCTTTACTGAGCAAAAACCTCCATGATGAAACGTAAGACAAAGGCAGCGTGGTTAAACAATCATGATTTAAAGACTATTTAAAAATCCGCTTTTACACGTTTTATTTTTAATATTGATATTCACGGCAAAATATTGGAATAACTGCTGTGTTATGTGGATACTGCTGTTAAAAAGCTGATTAAAGTATCTGAACATATGAAATACAATACTTTACTCATTATTGAATTTTGCACCTATAAATGTAATTTACAGGGCTTAAACATTTTCATTGTTGCCTAGCACTAGTTGTCCATTTGTAATATCTATTTCTGTTTTATCACTTTAAATTTGTTAGTCTCAGATGTCAGGGAAGAAACAACTCAGCAACTGAACATTTATCATGATTGCGCTCAATGATTAATACTCTCAAATCTACCAAATATACTCTTAATATATGGCGGGAAAATACCGCCATACGCTCAAATGTCACTCTGACCCGAACCGAAAAGTTGAAAGCCCTGCCGCATACTTACCATTTATACCTCCCACCCCAAATGACACCTAACAGGAATCAAGAGCAGAATCAGCTGTATGACATTGGCAGAGAAGACGTGGCACGTTTTTCATGGGACAACCCCTCATACTCAGCTCTGCTGCTCATCCCACAAATGCATTTTCCTTACAGATGTAGCTCCATTTAACAGGGAAACAAACAAGTTTTCCAACAGCCAAATATTCGTGGCCAAGATGCATTGTTACAATACAGAATAATCGTCCAAAAACAAATGTACTTACTTTTTATGTTAAGTTTAGATCAAGTTTGTGCTTTGCTAACTTTTAGCATTATGCTAGCATCATTTCTGTGAGATCGGGATGCATTAGCCTTACATGTACAGATTAACTACAATACTCATGCTGAATAAGTAAAATGTTGACCATCTCCAATAATTGTATACAATTGGCCTTGTCACTTGTTTGATATGATCATGAATGAAAGTATGTCACAAAAAGACAAAAAAAAATTTGCTGAAATTCAGCACTTTAAGCAGAAAAACATAGATGTATAAAAGAAAATGGGAATATTTGGTAAATACAAGCAATATATGACATATCACACTTTAAATCGATTTATTCAACACAACTTGCTCAGTGAACCAACAAGCAGAATAATTCCTGGAGTAATTATGCTGGGTCACTAACAACCATGTAATTAAAGAAGCTGTAAATAGCAAACATATTTAAGGTTTTTAAACATATTACTTTAAAAAAATCTCTTTTTTTTAATTACTACTCTGATTTGCTTCAAATGGTGTGACCTAATTCAGCTGGTTCATCTGAGACTGACTTCTCATCGGAGATAAATACCCAGTAAAACCACACTTGACATCACCCATATGGACCGACCACATCCAACAGACAGTATAAATTTCAAATTGGATTTTCCAGGCCTTTGCTTTTACTAATGTGTTCGATATTATTTTTGGATTAAGCGAGACAGTGAAGTGTGAGATTACAACCTTACCAGTGTGGAAAGAAAGAGATCCTATTGGGAGAGGTCAAGCCATAAAACTTGTCTCATTTCTGAGAGGAAATGAGGCATTAGATTGAGTTCCCGTTTTAGTCACCCAGTTCCAAAGGGTCATCTATCCTGACAATCTTGGAGCTACCTTGTGGAAAAAGGGATCACGAAATCTCTGCTTGCCTTTTCATGAATCATTCGGATGGTCACAACTTTCCTCAACTCAGCTCTCATCTGACAGCAAATGGGTTGTGATCTGGTCATGCTATTGAAGATACATCGTTGCGTGACTCTGGTCCATTCTGTCTGCCTATTTAGTGTCCCTATTAAACTCATGGGCAGAAGCCAAACATCTTAAAAAGCTGAACTGAGTTTCAGTCAAAAAAAACCCAGACAAAATATCCCTGTTTAACTTTCCATTGTAAAAACTGACGCACACAACAGATTGATACACAAAACATGACATTTAAAGCCCTCTTGCTGAAATGCATACATTGAAGATGGATTGTCGTGATTTTTTATGAGTTATATGGACATTGATGGCTCACAGAGGATGGATAACTTCTCTCTAATGCCACTAGCAGTTCAGTCTTTTTACTGCCGTGACATCAAATCAATGATTTGTTACATCATGTGACAGACATTTATATTTGTGTATTTGCTTTACAACTTTCCTTTTATCTTCTGACTCTGGGGTCAGTCTGGGAAATGTCAGTTTCAGTATCCAGTATTTCTGAGAATCTGATGCAGCCAGCAGATATCCAGTGATGGATAATAGACATCCAGACATCTGCATTTGACGTGACTTGCATTTCTGAATGCAAGTCATGTAAAAGTGATATTTTAAAAAAGATATATAATTTCTAACAATGTTAATAATAATTAACCTTTTTTTTATTCTTTGGATCAATTTATTCAACATGCTTTGCTCTTCACTCCGTGTTTATCCTTTCTCTTGTGTTAGGGTTGGCACCAACATGTTTTTAGGTCCGAAATTGATCAATTTGTTTATTGCATCAAGGCTTTTTGATTTTGTCAGGAACTTCTAAACAAACAAAGAATAAAATATATTCGCTCAATTATAAAATGCTCCCATGAAAATGATCAATTTTGTGTTGTTAGGGTCCATTTTTAACCCAGTTATGTCAAACAGTCAACGCACTTCTTTCAAACAGATCATCCAGATGGACATGTTCAGATTAAACATGAGACCAACCCCAGATTGCAGCATGAAAAAATGAGAAGATTTACAGTAAGACATGTTCTGGATCATATTTTTGCTAAAGAGGAGACAGAAGATGTGGATGTGCACACCACTGATCTTCAATCAGGGCCAGAGGTAACAGTAGATGAACATTGCCTTTGTGTTGTGGACCCACATCCACCACGAGTGCAATTCAACCAAAAACAAACAAATTGAGAGTTTTTGAGGAGCTTGGAAGTTCTCTTGTCAAGCGGTACATTGAGCAGAAGGGAGTGAGTGCCTGAAAACCCAGCCACTGCAACCTTTAGTCAGACAGCTGAAGAGCTCACCAAGCACACCATCCATCCAGTAACACATAGGTAGAGCATCAGTGGGATCATCCTCCTCAGCCAGACCTGCCCCAACATCAACCAGCACAACCAGACCACTATTTTTTTGTTAATTTTTATAATTTTTTTTGCCTTTTTCTTAAAATAGATATATATGGGTCAAAACTTACTCGTTAACACCAGGGATGTTACTATAGTTAATGTTAACAAAATAAAAACAAATTTATATATTTCCTAAAACTTATTGGCAATATTCAGGTAACATAACCTTTTCAATCTGAAAAAATGGTAAAAATGAACATAGTGAGAATTTTATTAAGAAATAAAACAAGGTATGCTGTGAAATAAAAAGGGCACAGGGGTCTCTTTCTTTTCCTCTCTTCCACTGATAATGTTCTCTTACGTTTTTTGCTGAATCAGCCACTTTCGCCTTCAAAACAGCCGGTGTGTGTTTATATCCGTATCGGATGTGATGCGTTGCGTAAAGCAGAACTCGGCTTCAACATCGCGCATTGACCCGGAAGCAAAGTTGTGAAGTGCCATTTACCAGCCTCCAGAAATACAAATAATAAATGTTACTGCGCCATCAAACGAGCCAGGAACTAGTTTTAAGAGTGGGTAGGACTTTCTGGCACTGCAATTAACTGGTTTGAGTCCTATCTAAAAGACAGGGACTATTTTGTGTCTATAGG
>JAOXYM010000006.1:25402494-25414138 GCA_028567055.1 Leptatherina wallacei | reverse complement strand
TTCTGACTCTGGGAACTGAAAGTAGACTTGACCCTGATGACCTGAGAGATCTGGTTGGTTCATAACGAACCAGAAGACTGAAGAACCGAAGCATTTAGTGCTGTGTAACGGCAGGATTTTGAGGTCAATTCTTTGACAGTCAGGAAGCCAGTGTGATAAAGGGATCAATCTAATATAATCAGTCTATTTGAGGACTAGAGTTTTATGATCCACTGTCTTAGTCTTTGTGAGGACTCAAGCAGCAGCGTTTTGGACAAACTGCAGCTGTCAGCAATCATAAACATCCAGGTTTGACCTTCAGCCTTTGTGCACAGAGATTCCTCCTGATTCTCTAAATCTTTTGATAATATACAGGGCAGATGGTGAGATCTTCAAAGTCTTCACAATATCACTTTTTTCTTAAATTGTTTCACAATTTTTAGGCAGTTTGTTGATAATTGATGAACCTTTTATATCCAGTCATGTTACTGACGTGTTGCCAACTAACATAATTAGTTTGTCAAATACTCCTCCAGTTGTTTTTGATTGGTGCCGATTACTTTTCTTGCCTTTTGTTGTCCTATTTTCAGCTTTTTTTTCTCAGATATGTTGTAGCCATTAAATTAAATCAATAAAATGAAGAGCCCATATTTTCCATGAACTGGTAAAATATCTCATTTTCAACATCTGATATGTTGTTTATCTTCTCTTAGGGATAAGGTATGGGTTCAGGAGATTAGCAAATCATGCGTTGTGATTTTATTTACATTTTACACAGTGTCCCAACTTTTTGGGAATTGGGGTTGTACTTTCTTGTTGAAGTATCTTCTCCCTTTTTCTACAGCAAGAACATCCTGTACCTCACCCTATTACATTAATTGTGAGGGTGTAGTGGAAGATGTGGAACCAACCTTTTATGAAGCAGCAACATAACCCTTTTATGTTCAGCTTTGCATTGTTCTCATGCTATTTCAGGAAGAGTCTGGAAGTCAGACTGTGATATTCAGGTGTTGAAAACCCAAGTGTTGGATGGCGTTGTCTCCGCTGCATCTTATCTATAAGAGTCCATCTACGCTGCCTCTGGCTGTGGCGCGGTGTGTCGACTTTAATAGCTTCTGTAACAAAGTTAAGAAATGATTCACTTCAGTGTGCTGAAGGCAACATTTGTTGTGTAGTGCCCTGCTGTACGGGGAGAACGAATCATGGTCACGATATGCTGCATTTACTGTGATTTCTATAGAGAAAAGCAGAGAAATGTGTTTTCCCCCTTATTTAATTGTAGTACTTGTGATTATCCTTAGCATATTTTCCATCAGTGATGTCTTTGTAATTACCGCAAAGTATTTTTAACTTTCATTATAAGTATTACCACCTTACATTTACTCTTTATGATCATTGTAACAACTGACTAATAGTGCTACAGTCAGAAAACACTTGTGAAGTGAGAAACCATCATTGTATCATATGGAAGTAGCAAATTAGAGATTATATTTCAATCTTCAATCAGTTAAAATCCTCTGATGTTGTCTCATGTGATCATGATCAGTCTTGGCTGACTTTAAAGAGCACTCCAATCTCACCGGTCTAAATCAATTTATAAGAAGAACTGTTCAGCCCCATAGCAGTCCTCTGTGGCTTTAGCCTGATGAGGAAATGAATCTGTTGTCAAGATTGTTTTAGTACTGATGAGATGTTTTATATCACACTTCAGCCCAGTCACCATAGTGAAAAGCCACCATTACACATATTTTGAAACCGTAGATAGGAAAGGAGGTCGTAGAGGTGGTGGTGGATTCAGTGACCAGACATCCTTCTTGGGAAATGTGATGTGAGCTTTTTTTCTTGTTTCTGCTGCTGTTTTCACTCACCTTTAGCTTACATTTAGATACAAAAACTGGTTTGGGTTAGGCACACAACCCACAAGTGTAACTACCATATATGAAACTAACACATCTGTATTAGGTCCCTTCACCCTGGGCCCAGTATTTCAAATATAATCCACCAGGATTAATCCAGGTGGATTGGATTTCAACTCGGATTTTATCCTGAAGATTTAAATCCAGATTTGTAAATCGAATCCTACCTTTTATCCAGATTTTTTGCTCTTTTGAGTATTTCAAAATTTCAGACCCAAATCTAGATAATTTTGATCCTGAAAACGGGGATTAAAATAAACCCACCTCAGAGGTGGATCTTGTGTGTAAAAAAAGCTGAGGTTCTCAGTTTCAGTCACTAACTCCACATATTTCACTCTGAATCTTGAATAAAACAACTTTGTTCATGTTGAGTAAATAATATCATGATTACACAATATTTGTGAAAAATGTAATGTTTCATACACATATATGACAGTGTCAAATTAACAACAAAAAATGCATCATAGAGTACAAAGGAGTACTCAGGATAATTTACTTTTCATTAAGTAAATTATCTTTGTTTGAAACCATTTTTTTCCCTTTGAAGATTTGAAGTGTGTAACCAGGTTTTTAAGTTCGACCCATACACAACATTTTATGTTCTAGCAATCTCACTGTACACAAATGAAGACTTGATTTGAAATTGCCACCCATAATTGTAAAAAAAAACAAAAAACAAATATGCACATAGAACATAATTTAATGATCCGTTGATACAGACAAATCCATACAAAGTTCGGAAATTGTGAGTATTGTTCCATACCTTTGTTCCAAAAATGCAATTTATTTTAAAAATGATTTCTGTTTATGTCCAATTTTAATGCTGGGTTATATATATAATAATAATGATCAGACAAGTGAAAGACAAGTTCTTTTCTGTCATCATTTCCAGTTTCCTGTCTATGATCCAGTGGGAGGGATGGATTTGTAAATCTCCATCTAACAGGATCAAGATTATTTTGATCCATATTGATATCTCTCATCTTTTCAAGCCATTGTTTATAATTATTTTGAGAACTCATTAATCTGATCAGTGTCTTCACATCGATGAGTTTCATTATTCATTAACTTTAATGTATAACTAAAGGCACCAGAGCAAATTTGTTATTTCAGAAAAGTGTTTCAAACTGGTGGTCCTTCAGATGACCTGGTGCTCATGAAGTAGCTCTCAGTTTTAAAAAGGTTGGTGACCTCTGGTATAGGGTTTCTCATAACTCAGAAGGTGTAGAGCTAAATTGCTGTAATGGCCTTTTAACCCAACTTTCTCTCGATTAATTATGTTAATTAATTTTGAATTAAAAGCAAGTGTGGTACTAATTATGTTACCAACACTACAATCCTTTTTTATTTGATAAGGTGGTCACTGCAGGATGACCCAATCGCTGAATGGGTTGTGACTCATACTACCGTATATGCCCTCAGCAGCAGAGTCCTTGAATTCTTGCTGGCCAGACTTTTGCACAATTCATTACTGGGATCTCTTTCCCAATTTCATTTCCTCCAGCTTGCACTGTAACTATCCTACAAAAGCAAAAATAATACAAAATACTCTGAAAAAGAAAAGAAATGGCCTCTGTCTGATTGGTTCATGGCAGCCGATATTTTAATCACAACAAAGCACGGAAAACATATCCGATGTTGAAAGTACGCATCTTTTAAAGATCTTGTATTGATGATGAGAGAGTCCGACCACTGTGCAAAGCCTTCTCCTGGACATCCCAAAGATTCTCAATGGGGTTCGGGTCTGGACTCTTTGGAGGAACAATCAATGTGTGAAAATGATGTCTCATGTTCCTTGAACCACTTTTTCACAATCTTTAGCTCCATGAATCCTGCGGTTATCATCTTGGAACATGGCCGCACCATCATGGAAGATGGAGTAACCTGCTCATTCACCACATTAGTCAGCTGACAACATTCTTTGGTCACGTAATGTTGCTGAACTAGAGCTAGACCTAGACTCTCTTCATAACCTGATGCTCCCATTACTCTGGAACAGGGTAAATCTGGACTAATCAGGCCACATGACCTTCTTCCATTGCTCCACAGCCCAATCTTCATGCTACTGAGCAAATTGAAGCCTTCTTCTCCAGTTAGCCTCACTGATTAGTGGTTTTGTTATGGCTACGCAGCTGTTCATTCCCAATTCCTTGAGTTCCCTTCACATTGTGCGTGTTGAATTCTCTTACTTTCACTGTTAAACATAGCCCTGAGTTCTACTGTTGCCTTTCTTTGATTTGATTTCACAAAACATTTAAATGATCATCGATCAAGATCATGCAGGATTCTTTTCCAACCACATTTCTTCCTCGAAGATAATGGTCCCCCACTATCCTTCCAGTTTTTAAAATTGCGTTGGACAGTTTTTAACCCAAGGGCATAGCATCCATGAATTCCAGAAACAATTACCGATTTATCAAATTTGTTTGACCCCGAAATATTTTTCAGTTTGAATCAGTCCATTTTAATTGAGCTTTGGCAACATTTATGAATGGCATGGTGAGCCTTACTAGTACTGTTCCTGAGGCCATCCATGTCCGAATCAGGTTTGTTTTTAATGCAGTGCTTTCAAAAGACCCAAAGATCTCAAGTGTCCAATAACACTTGAAAATATTGTGAGATGTTGATGATGATGACGTATTCAAAGTCTTTACACATTTACATTAAGGAACATTATTCTAAATTACTCCACAATTAATTGACAGCATTTTGGTGATTTTGGAACCTCTGAGAGACTCTGCCTCTTTTTTTTTAGGTGCTCTTTTTTTATAAGCACCCGTGTTTCTAACCTGTTGCAAGTGAACCTAATTAACTGTAGCATATTTCTCCAGCTGTCTTTTATCAATGCCACTCACTGTTCCAGTCTTTTGGTGCTTACATCCCAAACTTTCTGAGACCTGGTGCTGCCATCAAGTTTAAAACCAGCTTAACCCTCTCTTTCAATGTTTAACATGTTTTCTTTGTTCTTTTGTGAATTGAACATTAGTCTCTACGATTTGCAAATCATTACATTCTGTTTTTATCTTCAGTTCCCAATGATTTTGGACCTAGGGTTATAATTTGTGCCTCTTTTTTTTCTTTTTTTTCATTGCTTGCCAGTGTGACATGCTGATGATCTGCAGTTGCTAAGCTTAGTGTTTATTCTCATTATCTTTCTTTCTCTCTCTTTCTTTTGTCGTTGTTTTGTCCCCTTTCTCCAAGTGTTTGAAAGAAATGGTCACCTTCCTCCAGTCTGATTCTGATTCAGCCTCCTACTGTTAAGAGTTTTTACTTCCCACATTCATCATGCTCGAAAAGGAAAAATATTGAGTTTCTTCTCAATATAAACTGTCTGACGTGACATTTATTGTAAAGTCAGGCTGTGTGGATGAAATATAATAGTTAACAATCATCCTATAATTGCCACCTGTGGGCTCATTTGCTCTTTTAAACAAGTCTGTGCACATGGCATGAACATTTTCATAGCGGTGGAAATGATTTCAACCCACAATCATTTTGGTGTAAAATTCATCAACACATTTCACAAGAGCAGACAGAAATCAAGCCTTTTGTGCAGCTCTAAAGCTCTCTGTTGTTTTCATACGACTAAATGATGCCTCTCGGGGCTGTCAGTGCCTCAAACAGAGGATGTTATTACAGCAGCTTTTTTCCTCTGGTCCTCCAGTTTCTCTGCTTGTTATCCAATAGATCCTTTATCACTGGAACAGACCCATCATCACAGTGCAGAGCAGCTGAACAGGAGAACAGCAGGCCATGAACACTCGGCTTGTGTCACTCATTTTATTATCATGTGTCGCGAAGTTGCAACACATTAAGTGCGCAATATGCACACCTCATCAGCCCGACAGAAAGAGGATGACTATCTGGCCAGTAGGGGGATGATGATGTGATTACAGTGTGCGTGCATGCACAGCCAATCTGTTGTCATTAACATTTTACACCCCTCTTTGTAACATTAGTGTACCACAGCATTATTGCCAATGGCCATAGCCTCCCTGCAACCCTGCCAGCCGTGTTCAGGATCAGTGCTGATAAGAGGAGGATGTTTGGAATCTCTGTTAATGGGAACAACAAGGAGGGGGTGTTTCATTTTTCAACAACAGCTGTCTGGTTGATTTACTAAACTCTAAGACACACACACCTTTCCAGCCTCTCCGTCTCTAATTAAAGTTGGAGTTTATGCCTTTGAAGCTAAATGAGTTCCCAGTCCACAGTACTTGACTTTCAAAAGGATAATTTATGAGGGGTATACGTGGCTTGACAAGTACTAAAACATCCTCATTAAACTAACTATATGCATACACAAACAATATGTACATGTCATGTTGTATTGTATGCTTTAACTTCTAAGTTATAAGCCAGGTAGATTTTAGAAGTGACTCGTCATCTGTTGATTACTTTGTGAAATAAATTCCACATTACTAAGAAATAAGGCTAAATGTGGATTTTTATTTATATTCTGTACTCTGAGATGTCTCTGCTGTAGGCTACCCCTTCTAAATTTGAGTTTTGGGTTCCCTGGAGAAGCATAAATGAGATGTAAACACAGCATACAGCATCCCCTTTAAAATGAAACATACTATGATCCTATTCACAAGTTAACACAATTTCTTGAGGTCTTTCATGAAACAACTGTGACATGCCTCTGTCAATAATGCAGTACAACAGCTCTGTTTCCAAACATGTCTTCATACCTCTGTTCATAGCAGCCAAATGTAGGACTTAGAGTGAGCTACTTAACTTTTCCACCACTCTTCAGGGCAGTGTTAATTTTGAGCATTTTACATCTTTAAGCTACCAAATACTAATTAAACTCAGTGATCCCAGAATTTCTAGATTACTGTATGAGAGAGCATTAAGTAAATAGTCTGAGATCCTAGTAGCACACACAATAAACTGAGCTCAGATTACCTCAGTAAGAAAAATACTTAGCTGGCATTTTTACTAAACATTAACATTTTCTTTATTTGCAGTTCAACCAGGGAAAGCTGATGCTGATTCTTCTTTTTGGCACAGTTTTGGAACAATAATAATAATAACTAGTAAGCATAAACAACTGGGAACTTGATTTTCCCAATTGTTTTTCCCAACTGGAGTGTGCCAACAGGAAATTGGATTTCTTCTTTAAGGTATAAAACATTGGAAAAAGCAGTAGTGGAGGATTATTCACTAATTTATTTCTTGAGGTAATTTAATTTCTAGTGGGAATCAAGTGAAATTCTGATGAAAGATTGCTTTTAATTTAAAAGCAAAGAACAAGAGCAAAAAAAAAGAAGTAAACTTCCTGCCTTAGTCTGCCTAAAATGAAGCATGCTTTGAAATTATCTGGAGATAAAATTGGGAAATAATGTTGGATAATTCTGAGCTAGCTTCTGCAGGGGGGCCCATGTCACACATTCAGGCTGAGTCCAACGGGGCCCCATGGACAAAGGCCAGGCCACCAGGCGCTCGCCTCTGTGTCCCACTCGCAGACCAGGCTCCAGAGCAAGGCCCCGGTGAGCCATGTCTGAGAAGGGAAACTTGGATCCAAGGTTTTTATGGATCATGGTGGTTGTCTGAGCTGCACTTTGTCAGGTCCCTACCCTTCGAGACCTGTTTGCCAACGCAGCTCCTAGAATCCGAGAGCCGCTTCTCCTCCACACAGAGGAGCCAGATGAGGTGGCTCAGACATCTGGTTAGGATGCCCCCTGGACCTGGTAAGGTGCTCCGGGCACCTCCCACCAGGAGGAGACCCCGGAGAAGGCCCAGACCCTCAATGAGTTGGAGGGACTGTATCTCCTGGCTGGCTTGGGAACCCCTTGGGATCCCCAGTTGGAGGAAGTCGCCAGGGAGAGGGAAGTCTGGGCTTCCCTGCTTTGGCAGCTGACCCACAGATCCTCCCGGATAAGAAAATAAATGGATGGATAATTCTACCCTGAGCTGGTATTGTGGCGTGAAAGCAAAATGCTCACTGAACTCTTTGCCCCAAACAAACAATATGACATGGCTGTGTTGTGTTAAAGCTTTTCAGTTAATTTCAGATGCCAAAATATGTGCCCTCTCAACCATGGAACTTTTCAGAGTTTAGTTAAAAATGTTACAACAAACAAATCAGTTATGAGAAATATTAATTAGGAAATAAAATCAAGCATATTTCTCTCTAGACTAGTGCTGAAAAGTAGAGACGGACATTTAAAGCAAAAATACTAAAATCCCTGAGAGTTGTTCAGTCGTTCCTTGATTGGGGTTAGGGGTTGGTAGTGTTGTGGATTTCACAATTAGTTATCACAGAAGGTTGTGCTCTGCTGTTTGCCTTGGATGAGAATGTTGCCTCTCTCCCTCCTCAGTGAGAGTCAGGAGTTCAGTCCGGAGCCCGTGTGCCATGATCTCGTCTGGAGGTGAAGCCCAATTACCCTGGTCCATGTTATCTTAAAGAACTAGGAAACGTACTGATGCTTAACAATCAGATTTATTACAGAATTTAGGTAGATCGAATACAGAGTACGGCAAGTGACCGGAGAGAAGTGCCTCTCCTCGCCTGTGCATCCAGTTTTTCCTGGCCCTCCTAGCTCCACTTCCTACATCACTCACCCTTGGTCTTGTGTCAGACGCAGCTGACCCCACTGACCGGACTATTCCACCACAGTAGCACACACTGTTCAATTTCTTACAATAAAATGACTATTTGAAAATTAAGGTATCTTCACCCGTCCCTACTGGTGAGGGAGTGTACAACAAATATGACATTCTGAAGGGAGACTCAACAAACAGTGAAAAAGCGAGTTTACTTAAGTGATGTGACAAATTATGACCTGAAACTAATAACAAAGTTGTTTTAGCTTTTATTTCTTTGTGGGATCATCATCTCCACAAGTGAAAACTTTCTCTTCTTTAAAACCAGATTGTCTCACTGGCTTAGTAGTCATATAGTACAGTATATCATAAGAAGTCCCGTAGTGCTTAACCTTCCACACCTGACCTTATGCTAATGGAGACCTGGATGAATTAGAGAGGAGCTAACCTCATTCCTTTAATCAGCACTTTCCCGCAACAAATCTTGAAGGAGATATTTGTGGAGTAACAACGCCCTGCAGACATGATTTCAGAGCTTCTTCTGCGTTGGCTGCCACCCTGATATTTCTGACTTACAAAGATACATTTGAAGTAAATGAATCTTCACCAAAGGCATCTTTGCAGGGCAAAGAAACAAAAGACGTTGCGATTAAGAGAAGGAGAGGAGAGGAAGTGTTGAGAAAAATGGCACATTTTGTCTCAGGTCCTGCATACTGAAGCCTGAGAGCGCCATAACTTAACCACATAACCTCGAGGGTACTGAACTGACACCTATTTTGACTGCCCACTCATGGATGTCTAAACCACAGTACCAGTTGTCAGATCAAGTTTTCTTCTTCATGTTTATCCGAACATTGTTGAAGGGATTTGCAAGAGAGCATGATACATTAATCCTTTTCAGGCTGCATTTTTGTCTACTCCAGTGAATTGCAAGAATTTGGTTTTATCATGAGGGACTGAATTTTTAACCCAAAATGCAAAGTAATGACAAGAAGTACGAACCCAGTATCTGATCCCAGTAAGAGGTATAGAATATATGAGCAGGTGTAGAGCTACCTCGACTTTCCAAAAGCTGATTGTGTATTAATCCTTCTCATTTCTGATTGGCTCGTGTACAGAGGGGTAACTGGATAGATTTTAATTGCTTAAAGCATTGGCTCGTGGATTGCAATAGAGGTATCGTCTGCTACTATCTGATATCTACATATGAAGCTCATGTTACGCAGCACTTCAGGAATACCGCATGTCATCTGTTGAGGAGCTGTCTGACCTCGTATCGGAAGCCTTTTTCATTACTCTGTAGGGTTGCTGCCAGACTGGTTTGGCGGCATGGAAGCTCATCTCATTTCATACAGAGAATAGAAAATGACAACATGGAGTGCAAACAGGCGGAACAATGCACTTGACAACTGGGGGCAGAGATTGTAACTGGAGAAAGGTGAATGTAAGTATTTCCAAGATCACTTAGGCTCCAGGGAGAGTGGGATGTATTTGAGGTCTTTGGACATTATACATGCATGTATACATGCAGCATGCATGGATGGAATATTACCAAGATGTTGCGTTGAAACAACAAACAACAACAAACTGCAGTCAGTCATTTTTCCCACCATCCAAATGACAGTCACAACCACTGACAAACAAAATATGGACACTGCTTTTAGGTCTGAAAAAAGAAGCCAATGTGTAAGTATATAAAACCTGCATTCTTTGTGACGATCTGTCTGGGCACAAAATATAAGTTCAAGACAGGCCACATTATTACTAACCTCATTTCCAGTCAAAGTAAGAACATTTTTAAGTCATAAGAAAAACTTAAATGTGGAATTTGTCAACTCATTTGAACTTGTTTTTTTACAGACATGAATCAAAATGAATTAATTTCGATCTTCTCTTTCTCTTCATATTTAGAAAATAAAAACAAATTTATGACTCAATGCCAGCAACACACTCTAAAAATTGGAGTGAGGAAAAGAAGTACAGAAAAGTTTATAAAATATACAAAGTACTGCACCCTAGAAGATTCTACAATCAGCAGATTGAGTGGTAAGGGTGCCAGGACTGGGTATAGAAGGAGCATCCGCCAAAGACAAAGTTGTGTCAGAGAATCACGAACCCTCAACAACCCATCTTTGTCCAGAATTGACAGGTCCCAGAAACCATTATCTTTATGCTGGAGTGACCTTCAAGTACTTAGGCAGTTCCTCACAAGAAACTGTCATGTCACCATTAACAATATTGCCCCGTGGGAATGTATATAAATTAATATTCCTGACTGTTTGTAACTCTTTTCACCCTAAAGTTGAGAATGCTTTGGGAAAGCGCTACTTCATGATTGACAGACCACTACCCATTGGTAGTGCAGAGCTTGGAAAGCTCTCTGTCAGATTCATCTCTACCTTGAAGATTCCCATTCAAAAGATTATTCTCCCAGCACAGTGTACTGTACAGGCTGTGTGAAATGTCACACTTAAAACAATGACATGCTTCTCTAACCCACAACCCAGAAATGAAAACTGGGAAATGTCCTGTGTACTGAAAAGTGTCTCACAAGATAAACAAGGAAAGGGAATATGACTCAGAGAGAAAAGATAATTTTGGCAAAACCTACAATTCTGAGACTAAAACCAAACAATGGTTTAATTACTACAGATGAGACCCAAATATTGTTCTGTTCCTTTATTCATATTATCTACAACCTCTTCAAAGGGTTACAAAACATGTCTAATCTGAGGATCATTTGGCATAAGGCTCATTAATGTAAACTAAGTGATGGGGAATGGTTAGAAATTCTGGCCAAAGGAAAATGTACTCAATATAATATTGTTAAAATAAAAACTTTTAACCCTTGTAAACTTCATAAAATGGACATTCTGGCCAGCAATGTATGTTGGAAATGCCAGCCAAAGACATGAACATTTTTATATTTAGATTAAGAATGTAAACATGGGAATGTAGGACATATACAGAAATGGCTGGATAATACTGCCTACATCACAAAGGCTGTTTACCGGAGGATTATGCAGAATTACCAGATCTATCAAACCAGATCTTGTAGTGATAAATATTTGGTACAGTTATGAAATGGTTTTTATCTCATACTCCAATAATGTTCATAGTGTCTACACTTTCTACTATGTATTCTGTTTAGATTCTTATATTATCCGTACCGTACCGTCCTCTTCTGCTTATCCGGG
>JAOXYM010000006.1:25378244-25398060 GCA_028567055.1 Leptatherina wallacei | reverse complement strand
TATATATATATATATATATATATATATAGAGAGAGAGAGAGAGAGAGAGAGAGATATGTTGAGAAAATATTTTTTGTTACTTAGCTAAATTTCTTTGTTTTCTTTAGTTCTGAGCAATTTGGGAGAACCAAATGAATAAATATGGAGCCAGGTATAGGGGTGTATGTTTTGTTATTTTACCAGTGAAAGAGAAGCAGCAGGGAGGAAAAAATGTTTGGATACGTCACATGGTTGCAATGGAAAAAAAATACTTTAACTTGTAATTTTTTGGGGTATTTAGCGTAAAATTTACTTCTTATTGCATGCATAAAGAACTTTTTCATGGTGAATCTTTGGCTCTTTTGATATTGGACTGGCAGCTAAAACTTGAATTGCAATCAGGTGTTTTGAACAGAGGAGATTTCTAAGGACCTCAGAGAAAGAGGTTTTAACATTCATGAGTCTGGAAAAGGTTACAAGTCCACCAAACTACAATCAGATCGATCATGTACAACTCTACTTGATTTATTAAAGAATGTTAAAAGGACCTTTGTCAGCAGTGTACATCAGATATGTTTTGATCCTTTGTACTTTCATTATAATCATATAATACATTAAATGTTAAGACTGAAGTTCTACAGCTTAACTGAAGTCCTGCAGAAATCTCAGCTGCACTGGGTGCAGATGTGAAAGGTGACCAATCTATGCCTGCAGGCGTTGCAAATACAGCCACAGTGGTAATTCAGAGCTGTGTGGATCTGATTATAAGCCCCCATAAACACACTGATTGTATAACTGAGCAGTAGAGCAACGTGTGTCTGTGAACTCAGGTTAGAGGTGTTATCTGGCCCAGATCAAGTTTCCAGACAAACAAATCCAACCAGATGGTAGCACTTAATCTGCTCATTTAAATGCAGTTTCCTCCCTTTTTGACCTCATTGTTCTTTTCTGCACAAACTGTGTTCAGTAGTATTTCCACTGATTTATCCAATTCCATCGGTCAAGTGCTTTATGGATCATTAAATTTCCACTTTATGCAAGAACTTGTAAAGATGATTAATACCAGACAGTTCTTGTTAAGCTTGTGATTGTTAATGTTTTTGTTGCTGAGACTAATTGGGTAAATATGAGCTCATAAAGATGTTACAGATGTCATCTGACAGGGACCTTTTTTAAACTTGATTTTGGGAAAGTTATTTGTAACCAAATTATGTAAAAGTAAAAACTTTCAGGCCACTTTTCAGCCTGTCTGTCAAAACCTATCCTCATTTAAGAAATAAAAGGGTATAGAAATATCTAAAAGTCATAGTGACTATCTGAAAGCCCCCACAGGGGAGCCTTTGATGGCTGAGCTCATGAATTAGATGTACAGTTGAAAAAAACAGAAAAAAAGAAAAGTACATTTTGATTTCAAGTGTTTATGCATCAGAATAATTAAAAACATCTGGTGCTTAAACTTTGGTGAATAAAAAACTTTGATGAACAACAAACCTTGATGTATTACACTGCATTGTCATTTAGCCAAACTGAAGAAACGGAGGGAAAAAGTGCACCATGCCTGCTTTAAGGAGGGAAAGTTGGAGTCATGTGGTGCTGATAAAATGCTCTAGATTAATGGAACATCAGTAACAACAGCAAATTTGCAGAATGGCTTAAAAACAAGCTGCTGCAATGACCGAAAAATCATGAACTTCACCTGATTATAATGTGGCGGGCCCTTAAAGATGAACTATGGAGCTTTTTCAGATGTTCTCAGTGATGCTCCCCCCATCAACGGCTAATTCAGCATCCATCTTCCATTCGTCCTGTACTGTGAGCTCTATCCAGACAGTAAAAGAGGTTGACTCGTCTTTTTTCTTGCTCTGTCCATTTCTCTCTTTCTTTTCCTCTCTTCTTCTGATAATGTCCTCTTGCATTTTTTGCTGAATCAGCCACTGTGCACGTTCAAAATGACAGGTGCGTTGATATCCGTTTGCTAGCGTGTGACCAATGTTGTGCTAGTTACTGAAATAAAGTAACTAGTTAATGTTTCTAGTTACTTAATTAAAAAAGTAACTCAGTTACTTTGTTAATTACTTACACCAAATGGTAATGCATTACTATTAAAAGTAACTATTTAGTTACTTTTTAAAGAGAATATTCTTTAAAATACTCCTATTAATATCCTTTTAACTTCCTTTCAGTGTGGTAGGAAATATAACGTCAACCATGGACGTTATTTTTCAACACTTTTACACAACACATTTATTTAAGCCAGTAAATGTTTTGAAAATGGATTAATAAATAAAATAAATGAACACAATAAGGCTTTGGGGACGAGTCAGCATGTTGCACTTCTCCCACTTTTTATATACTTTAATTTACATATTTTCGTAGTTACCTCTGGGCGTTGTCACTCTGAAGAAGCTGCAGCTGCTGGTCAACTTTAATGTAGTTAGTAATGGACAAACGCACCACAGAGTAACAGTAACTCAGCTACTTTATTTAATGAGTAAGGCATTAGAGCACTAGTTACTGACAAAAGTAACGGCGTTACAGTAACACGTCACCGCCCAACACTGCGTGTGACACTGTGCGTAAAGTGAAACTGGGCTGCAACGTGTGATTTCTTGGCCTCAGGACACTGCTGGGTGGCAAAGGTCGGAAAGTCGCATAGTGCATCTTTAAGAGAGCTGAACATAAGTTAACTGAAGTAATGTTATAAAGAGTGGGTCAAAATTCCTCCAGAATAATGTGAAAGACAAGAATGATATCATTAAGAAGATTATTGCTTCAGGTTCCTCACACACTGCTTCTTCATTCTGGATTGTTTTTGTTATATGACTAATGCCACATTGTCATTTGTCCTTTTTATCTGAGGTTGTATTTATCTGATAAGGACCAGATGTTTTTTTATTTTATTTTATTTTTTGCATATTTTAACCCTTTAACATTGTGTGTATCATTTTTGATACGAACTGATTCTATTGCATCACTTTGCGGTAAAAACTTGCTATTGATACTTGTCTTCTGCCCCCTGGTGGATCCCTTTTGCATGACAATACTTTTGATATATCACATGGTAATAAACTATTCATATACACATGATTTTTGTTTATTAAGTTCTTGCATTTTGTTAAATGGCCAAATAAAGACTTCAGATCCCAAAAATGTGAATGCTTTGACTATAATTTCTTGGGTCTGGCTTTAAAGAGTTAATATGTCAAACCTTGAAAATTGAAACTGGTTGAGTTTTCTTTGTTTAAACAAACACAACTTAATGAGTCTGCATGTAAATTGATCTTTGCTGGTTTAAAATAAATGTGATGTTAAGACAGTCCCAGGGTTTCAGATATTTTCAGGAAGCAGTTTGAGTTTCACCTTTGAGTTCAGAGAAAATCTTTTGAAGGAAAATTGAGACTGGTCCATTGATCAGACATGGCATTGAGCGCTGACAAATCAACGGAAGGGTCGCCCAAGCATGCCTGATAGATTACGCTCTGTAGAGGTAGTAATCACTATGCTAAGCCCTATGAATTGCAGAAAGCTGACAAATGCATGCCAAGCAGTGTGACTTCTGGACCCAATTTTTGAAAAACCCAAATTTGAAATAACACTGCTGTAATTCAACAATGCCTATTCTGACAGAATTAGCACCACATTCACTTACTTACTCTTTCTCATTCTTTCATATCAAATATGCAACAACAAATTTGAATTTCCCAGAAATGCAAACTCAGCTATTTAGCTTAATAGCTGTTATCATTTATCAGAGCATTCATCTATGTGTCGGGTCTCCTAGGAAACAGAAAAACTTAAATGGTCTAATTTCATTGAGAAATCTGACAAAATACATATTATGTCACTTAAAAAAGGAGACATTCTCCTCAGACGGTCAACTCTACACTCCAATGTTCCCCAGACACTGAGGCCACTCAGGGAAGGTCTGTTTATTAACATATATTAGCATTTTACATCCTCAACTATCTTCCAGTTAGTCAACACTCTGTACAAACACACACACAACCCTCAGCGGCAGCAAATGTACATTCAAAGGTCATCATCAGTATGTATTTTGACATTTATTCTGCATCATGTTGAGTCGCACATTTTTCCCCTTTTTCCCTCGCCAAAGCCGCCAGATATCTAAGCATATCTGCATCCCCCCCCCGCCGATGTCCCTGAAGCACATGTGGCAGATGCTGCACCGGCGAGCGCTGCTGTCAGCTCAGATCCGTCTTCATTTAGGATGGTGCTCGTTCATTAAAGCACGGTGTGGCCCAACAGGAGGTGGTCTTGCGAAACTTGCTCGCGTATGGCATCATAAATTCACATTACAGAAGAGTGGGACATCTCATGGGGAAGGAGAGTCTTATCAATACCCAACATACACTTGTAAAACTCCAATTACTGCTACACATCTGGTAAAGACGGCCTTTGTGCTGCTTTGTTAGGAATCTTTACAAAATCAGCCTGACAAGACTCCCATTTACATAGTCCAATTTTTTTCTAAGGGAAAGGTCAGTGGTCGGGGCAACTTGCCAGGTGTTTGTGGAGTAGTAGAGCAGTGCAGTGTGGTGAATGTAATTATGGTGCTCTGGCAATCCGATGACCTGCCAATCTGTCTCTCAACACAAGGAAAGTGCACTGGCATATTAAATTGTGAGAAGGGAACTTTGTAGGCGCGGTACACTCTGGTGGGAGTTTGTGTGTCAGGTTTTAATAGTTGTTTTCAGCTGTAGCTGTAATAGTTTTGTTGTGTTCTTTTAAAAGCTTTCCACAGTCGATACTTTCAACTATTTAACCGGTGATGTGTCCTGGCAAATGTTCATGGTGTCCAAACTGGATGTTGGATTGACCGTCACTGCAATCATCCCCACTCATCCATTTCAGAAAATTTGGCGAGATGACTCGAACAAGGAATGAGACTTTTCTTCCTCGCATTTTTCCTGAAGGCAGCACTTCTCCCGTTGACTGGAATCAGGCTTTAACGGCTAAAGTAAGAGAGGAAAAAAAATCTGTGAGCAGTAAAGCCACAGATTACAAGACAGATTGTAACATAATTGGCTGCAGCCGTGCTCTGCTAAATGGATCTGCGATTTGTATCTTTCGGAGCTAAGATGAGGCTCCTGCAGTCTGAGTCGGCCAAATGAAGTGCAGGTCTTTAAAAGCTGTGGCACTGATGTGCAGGTCCGGGAATCAAAGGGGAGATTTAATATTCAAAAGACTCCAAATTTGTATGAAAGGAGCTGATTTGTGCGTCTAACTGTTGAAACCTGAGATGAGCTGCAGGTTGAGGACGTAACTGTGCAGTTATCATGATTGAGCCTTTTCTGGAGGAGAAATGGGGTTAAATGGAGGTAAAAAAAATTTTTTGAACCTTTCCTTTAAAAGTATAGAAACTGTACTTTACTTCTTCATTTCAAAAGGAAATATTGCTTTTTTTTTACATTAATTAAAGCTATGATTAGATCTTACTGCAGTAAGTATTATTGTATTTGTACTTTTACTTATGTTAAAGGACTTATCCGTCTAAATATGAATGCCACCCATATACCAACACTGTCCATACAGGTTTGTTATAATCATACGTGAGTATTAAAGTGGTAACAGGAAGTTGGGCCTCAGTTCTGTCTGTCTGTCTGACTGTTTACCAACCAGAACAAACATCAGCGCAGCTCATGTCTGGAAATCTGCAGCTCTTGGCTACGGCTCAAACACAGCCGAAGGAGTCCAGGGAGCTGCCGGAGACTCGCCGCCTCCTCTCTGGACCTCAGCTGACACCATAAGTCAAAGAGCGGCTATTTAGACATCCAAGCTGTTTTGAGACTTGTGTTAACAGGCACAAAGGCTCCACTGATGGAGCCGGCGAGGGTGTCGTCAGAGAACAGAGGGCTCTGCCTGCACTCATTTATTTTATTCTTCTTCTCCCTCCACCGTTCATTCTCACCTTTTTTTTTTCTCACTGTAATTATACCTGCTCTGCCAAGCGTGGCTCGAGGCGTGGCTGGGCAAAATCACTTGTTAATATGAATGTGCAGAGTGTGTGAGGAGGAAGAGGAGGCGGCCTCCTCCATGATGGTCTCTGTGGAAACATTAGGTTGAAAGCAGCCTGCACCTGTATGCCCCCTCCTGGGACAAAAAGAAGTAAGGAGGCCTCGCTCTGGGGAATAATGAGAGCGTGTGAAGTGAGACCATCCATTTTCAAAATGAACCTGCTACAATTACAAATCCATAATGAAGAAAGCAGCGCGAGTGCAACTAAAGCAGCCTTTTGTCTGGGGATTGTTCAACCGCCTGAAATTAACCTGCAAAACTGTACAAGGACCCAAGAAAACTGGGGTTCGTGTTACAGACAATAGCAGCCTCCTCCTTATCTCCCACACCGCTGAAGCTGTTATCGAACAAATGTCACCCCCATCAAAAAGATTTCCCGGGCGGGAAGTGTGAAGCCGATGGCGCTACACTTGCGTCTCCACCTGAACGGCTGATGTGTTCGTCAGGAGACATGCAGAGCATCACCAGCACACAAGGTAGCGCTTCCTCTCCTCAAGTCAAACGGGTCTAATCAAACACATCCAGAGACATTTTTCTCCAAACTAAAACACACAGATATGCCATGAAGCCCGACTGTGCTGCTGTTGCTGCTAGATACAGACCTGGCAATCTGTGCACGAACCCCGCTGCTGTGTTTGACAGGGATGGCTAAGGAAGAGGGAAATGATAATCTCTGTTCTTTCCACAGAGGAAGTTTTTTCGCGTGCAGACATGACAAACGCCGTTAATTTAGACTTGCGTAACAACAACATGCATGATCTATCTTTCAAAAGAAGAAACCCCACACATTAATTATTAATCTGCTTACACGGACAGCATGAAAGAACAGCAGATGACAGTTTAATAGGAGACACTTTTCTCCTCATGGATGCTACTGTAGTTCCTATAAAACAGTGTTACAGGAAAAGCAAAGCCGCTTGAGCTCATTTCCATAATACCTCTGTGTGCCCCACGAGAATCTCCACTTCAGTTTGCCTTCATTTGCATGTGCCACAAAACGTCAAACACCTTCTTTTTTTCTTTTTCAGTGGACGAGGCATAGTGGAATGCTCACAATACACGCTGGAGTCTATCAGCGTGATCCGACGGATGTGAAGCGTGATGACTGGCTGCAGCTCGGAAAGATTATTTGGGAATTTGGCAGCAAAGATTTTTTTTTATTAGATCCCCCCCCCCCCTCAAGGAGGCAAATTGGAGGGGAGATAACAGCTGGCTGTTCTCAGCACCTCTACACCTCCAGAAAGAGGCTCATTTAGATTCAAATGGAACAGTATATCCTCTATTCAACTTGAGAAATTTGAGTTTGTATCACCGCAGCAACATGCTCGTTAATGAAAATAGCACTCTGTTACCGTGGAGATAAAAGTGCCTGCAATGTGGTAAAAAATGCACGTTTCACACATTGCTGAACTTTAAAAAAAGGTGTTTGTCATATGGTTCATGCTAGCTCAGGAATGAGTGTGTGTTATGTGCTTGTGGCCCTGAACTCCTCCGTCAAAGCCTTTGAATCACATTCCTCAGGCTGATGATTAAAGGCCTTCAGTCCAGACAGATACCAGTAATCCAGACGGCATTTATTTAGCTGAATATCTTCACAGAAAAAAAAAAAAAAAAAAAGAGCAAATCACATCCATCTACTAAATCCAGACACAATGCAAAGTGCACTATAATCATTTGGAAAAAAAAGCGTCGTCTACTGCATATCATATTTTCACATATTAAAAATGCCAAACTCAAGCAGTGTAACATCTCTGAAATGAATTAGATGCAAAGGATCAGCAGAATGTCTTTAGCAAGTATTCTGTCACCTAAAAGTCAATGCACTCCATCAGTTTGTCCTTGAGGAAAAGTAAAAATAGAGCAAAATTGCTGTACAGCTCTCCAAAGATATAGAAAAAAAATCCCTTTGCCATGATTCATTGTCCATACAGTGAGACAGAAAATGCAGTTAGCATCACAGCTGCCAGGTACTTGTGCGGGACATGCGGCAAGAGGCTGATCGGGGAGTCTGAATGGTATCGTGGAGCATAGAGGGAGGCAAGGGGGAGGAAGACTTTCATGCAAAACCTTTAAATAGCAGAGAGTCATCTCACTGAAGGGTCCCAGACAGCGCCCCAGTCCTCACCTCACACGTCTGAGTTGATGCTAAGGTTGGCCAAACGAGGGTCAGAGTTTATCTCATACCTGTAGTGATACCCCTCCATGTGGTCCCTACAAGCATCCCGGATGTTGTACATCCATCGCTTGATGCCTTTTCTGTTCAGGTAGAGCACCAGCAGGAATATGACGCCAATCAGGGCCAGCACCAAACCCAGGAAGACATAAGAAGTCTCCAGCGCTCCCTCCATGTTACCCAGACATTTCAGCTGTGACTGCTGCACCTGCAGGAGGGGGTGACGTCTCAGGGCCTGGGGGTCAGAGCAGGTCAGGTTGTGTGCGTCCACCACCCGAGAGGAGTTTCTCAGCCACATGAGCAGGTCATCGAGGAAGCAGTCGCAGCGCCAGGGGTTCCCCGCCAGCCGGATTTGGAGGCCAGGTTTGAGGCTGAACTCCTCCAGCGTGGCGGTGGGTAGATCCCTCAGGCTGTTGTTGCTCAGGTCAAGGTCAAGCAGTGGGGGTTGCTTCAGAGTCCCGTTCTGGATGGCGATGAGGGAGCTGTTCTGCAGGCTGAGCTTGACCAGGTTGGAGAAGCTGTCGAAGATGCCCTCAGGAAGGATCACCAGGTCGTTGTTGGACAGGTCCAACGTGGTCAGCTGCAGGAAGCGTGGGCTGCGTAGGAAATCTAAGACCACATCGGTCACCGAATGATTATAAAAACATCTACTGAGGTTCAGCTGCTGCAGTTTATTATCATGAGGGAAAGCTTCATCACTGAAAGTCTGGATTCTGTTGTTGCTCAGGTCCAGCCGCGTGAGGTTTGGCAAGTTGTCAAAAACCTTTTCATCCACATACTCTATGTCATTGCCACTGAGATACAGATCTGTTAGGAGGTCCAGGCGGGTTGGAAAAGAGGCCTCACTAATACGGGAAATGTTGTTTCCTGTGACAAACAGGAATTTGGTATTGGCTGGAATGGAATTTGGTATCTCGTCCAAGTCCTGGTTTTGGCATTTCACAGTTTGTGAGGAGCACAAACATTTGTTGGGACAGCCGTGACACGACAGCACAAACAGGAATAAAAAAAGTAACATGGTAACAGACGTGTGTAGTCTCCCTCTGATTTCTCCGCGCGATGAGCTCAACAGGCACATCTTGGATTTCCCCCAAATCTGAATACGCGGACCTTGCGTAATTATTTCTCTTCAAGAAGTCACCGCCTTGTCCTCCAACAGAGAGCAAAGTTTCTTTGCAGTGTTTCCCACCTTTATCCTTTCGAAAACTGCTCCCGGTTGCGACTCCATATAACTACCCCCACACCATCTTTGTGGAAGATTTAGTCTACATTTCCACGAAGCCCGCAAACTTCTGCCTTCCTCTTCGGCTGTTTTCCCAAACCTCGGGCAAAAAGAAAGAAAAAGAAAGAAAGAAAGAAAAAGAGAAAAGCACTAGGATATTTTCACAGTCCAGATAAAAATAAAAACAGACTATAAAATCGGCAGATAACCCACGCGGGTTACTGGTTTCCACACAGACAAAGCCTCCTTTCTCCTCTCCCAGAGGTGCAATATATCACATACGCACTTCCAGCCTGCCGCTCTTCAAATCGCTGGGAGTCAAGAAGGAGAGACCAAACACAGCAGCAGCACCGCGCGCGCTACACCGCGAGGACGGATTGTACCATTATTCAGCAACATGGGGGTAAACAGAAAACTCCCCCAAAAAAAGTTTCTCTCGCGCTTTATTTACAAATTTTCCACTAATGCTGATGCCTGTAAGAGGTTGAGTTGACTTGTAGCCTCCCTGTATGTATGGACAGAAGTTAAGGTTGGCTCAGACGGTGACTTTAGATTGATTTGTTTATTAAAATGAAGCGTTTTAGTCTGAACTGAGATTTGTGTTCCCTGCTCACTTCATTTGAAATAATCATCATTATCCACAAATACGTTTTTAAATTTATTACAACACAAAGTCTTCACATAATTTCGCACAGCGTGGAAATATGGTTTTGCTTTATGGATGCATTCCTGCGGATAAACCATCTTGATTTATAGGCCCATCATAAAATGCTAATGTGGGAGGGAGCTGCAATTCAGTACAAATCCAATTAAATAAATCTCAGTGGATCCCGTCGGAAGGAACTGAGAAGCTAAAAGAAATTCATCTTATGATTTACAGATAATGTCACATCAAGGAAATCACATTTTACTGATGTTTATTTCAAGAGAGCTTTTATTCCTTTAAGGGTTTGTAGGCATTATACTGGTGTGCTAACCATCTACATACAGCAGGGAAGGCAAAAATAAAATAGAACCACTGGCACAAAAAAACAACAAAAAACAAAACAAAGAATACATCTCTTCTGATTATTTGCATGGATTGGCTTTAATGTTAGGTTTCAGATAGATATCTAAACGCATTTCTTAACAATTTCAACACTGCATGTTGACAAAGTGTTTGCAGAATAACAAATTGTGAAAGCAAGGTTATTTTACTGCTTATTAGTGATAGTTTAATGATCTCAGAAGACAAATATCAAGTCATGTATTTTCTCATTTCATTTGAAGAAATAAGCTGAGTGGTGACATTGTTGTGGAAACATTGTGTGCTGAATCATGCAGGATTATTCCACTGAGAAGAAAACTGTGGATCTGTTCATGCTTGAATGGCGATAGAAGACACGCTCATCAATATGTCATATTTGGAAGCCTCTGATGTGGATACCAGTGTAACCCTATCTTTACCCCCATTTGACCCTCTCATATTCTTAGCCTGGGTCAATGGGATAACCATCTGAGTAATTCCATGACACCTGGATTGTGAATGAAACTGATACCTCACCCAAAGTCTAATGGCCTGTTGTAACTGACATGATGTTGTCAGGGGCACACTAGAAACTATTGACACTTAGCTCTCTTGTTAACATCAAGTATGATATGCTAAACAGATTGACTTTTTGTGGGAAAACAATTTTTTTTCCCTTGTAAAGGAAAATTAGGAAAGATAAGGAAGATTGGGAAAAGACTGACACACTAAATTAGATCTATATCTATATCTATCTATCTATATAGAGATATAGATATAGAAATATCTATATCTCTATATAGATATATCTACATCTATATCTATATATCTATATATAGATATATAGATATATAGATATATTTATATCTATATCTATATCTATAGATATATATCTATAGATATATCTATAGATCTATATATCTATAGATATATGTATAGATATATATATATATATAATCTCTCCTAAAAAATATATATTTGGTGTGACATCACACAGCAACAGCTCTATAGATCTATATATCTATAGATATATCTATAGATATAGATATAGATATATATATAATCTCTCCTAAAAATATATATATTTGGTGTGACATCACACAGCAACAGCTCGCTCAAGCAACGTCCCTCCAAAATTCACCAATCAAATTCTACGATGCATTTCCTATGACCAATCAGAAGTCTCGGTATTAATGTTTTGTTTTTTTTACCGTACCTACACGATTAGTCCTTTTAATATAGGGACACCTGAAAGAGCAGCTTCCATTTCTTATTTGTAGTTATGCCACTGTGGATAAACGTCGTTGATGCAACTTTCATAATGACTTCTTTTTTCTTCATCTAGCGGAAGGTGAGAAAAATACGACGTTTAATGGCGTACCAACCCGCTAACGCTAGCTCGCGATGATGTGTCAGTCAAGCTAGGTGTTCCAGTTGTGTATGCTGATAACGTAGACAAGAAATGGTGTACAAAACTACTTTGTATGTGTTTTGGCCCAAGCTGTATGTGTAGTAATCATTTGCCTTTTAAATGCACAGTGTGATCTTATATGATGACATTACATGATGACAGTTTGAGCTAATACGAGGAGAGGGAGGTGGCTAATGTTAGCTTGTGCATTACTTGCAAGTGCAGCAAGTTATACAAGCAATGTGGCAAATAGCAATCAGCTTTTCCATTTAAGAAACAAATTCATATGAACGTTTAATTTACACGTAACCCAATGGAATTTAAATAGGATGCAGCCTGCACGGGCAGCTTGACAGCGCAGCTATCTTGCTAAGTTAGCTTATTACATAATCCTGAAGTTTTGGCTAATATTGGTACTCCTTTAAATGTTTTAATTCAGCAGATATGAGCCGTACGTTTATGCTGGAACAATGTTGTTATATTTTCAGCTCATTATGTAACAATTCAGGTCATGATCATCTTCAGTGCTGAAATTAAATAAGGCATCTTGGTCATGTAACTTAATAGCCCTCGATTACATCACTTGGGATCACTGCATATAAATGAAGTGAAAAATAGTTTTCTGTGTAACAATAATGACTAATTTTCCTCCTCAGGTGCACCCTACAATTATGGAGTTTTGAAAAGAAAAGTGAGAATCTTGGGGGGAAAGGAGGCCTTTCCCCTCAGGTTTGGTGGTTGGACAGCTGGATGAGAAGGTCAGAGGGTTGGTGAAATTGTTGCCTTTTTGTAAATGATTAGATGAAAAACTATTTTTGCAAATATTGAAATGTAAAATTTTGTATAAAAACACCTGAGAGATTTTGTATTTATTGATTTTTGTGATGCCATTATATGCTGCAAGCAGCTTAGTTTGTGTTCGATTCTTGGGCGAAATGGTGGACTGAAGCACATCATACAAAGGCTGTGGGGTCGCTAGGGTGCGGTGGAACCTCAACACAAGCACAATTCTAGCACTCCATATCATGTCGACCATTTGTTGATACTTTTTTTATTTTTTTTTCCCCCCTACGGTGATAATTTTTTACACCACACAATTTTTGTGATGGTGTAATTGGTTTGTTACCACATCACATATTTCATTTTAGTTTTTAATTGTGGGTGGTGGGCTGTTAGGACTTTGTAGATTTTGTAGTGGAGGTCAGGATGAGTCCGGCACAGCCGGAATGTGCCCCAAAATGCCGGTCCCAGCAGCACGCGGACCAGGTGATAGCAGCCTTAACTAGAGGATCTGAGGGGCAACTCCGGGCGTTCCTGACCTCACATTGCCACAATGCAACCACCTTGCGGGATGCCTTTGGTCGCACGGCCCTTCACATGGCGGCCTCGCTGGGGAAGAAGGCACTGCTGGAGTGGCTGCTGGAGAGTAAGAGTGCTGATCTGATGTTGAAGGATAAGGAATCTGGCTGGACTGCTCTCCACCGCAGCGCTTTCTATGGACAGATCCACTGTCTCATATCACTTGTCAAGGTAGGATTTGATGGTATATCTTAAAAAAAAAAAGAAAGGAGAAAAAAACGCTAGCATTATTAACAAAAATAGACAATACCAGTCATTATATTTTGTGTAAACAAAGAATAAACAACCTTGCTTTGACTGGATTGATTTCTTTCAAAAAATCAACAAGGTCAGAATATTCTATACATTTGTTTTTGCTTTGGTTTTTTTCAGCATGGTGGAGCGATCTCCACTCAGGACAAGGAGGGTCTCTCTGTTCTGGACCTGACGATGAAGGACCGACCAGCACATGTTGTTTTCAAAAACACTGGTAAGAAATGCTGAAATCTGAGACTTATTAAAAAAATTTTTGTGCTTTTTAAGTGTTTAATTGGCAATATGATTTATGCTCCATGCATGAATTCACAAAACAAATTTAATAGAGAATACCCAAGATCTATAAATTGGACAGCTTTTTAATGGTGTTTTCTCACTTCAGACCCAACAGAGGTGTACACTTGGGGAAACAATACCAATTTTAGCCTCGGACATGGAAATCAGGAGAGCCGCCAACATCCTGAGATTGTGGATATATTTGCCAGGACTGGAGTTTATATCAAGCAGGTAAGCTAACAACACCTTGTTGTGTCATCCCTCCGGAGAATGGGACTCATAATTTCCTACAGCACAGGGTTTCCCCCATTCATATGCAGATATTCATATTACTATATAAATTTTTTTTATATATCTCTGCACCTCATGTTTAGAGACATTACCAACATGTGGTAACGTGGGCATCAAATTAAAAGAAGAAAATAATGCCAATGTGTTTTCAAGATAAGATGCAACACTTGGCTAGAGCCACGACCAGCAAAACACTTCCTTCCCATGAGCCCTGCATTACACAACCATCTCCTCAGGGTGCAGCAGCATGCTTAAATATGTTTCCCCCATGTGGGTGACTCATGTTGGCTCTCACTTTTGAATCCACAGCTGTTGAAATGATGGATATATTTCAGAGTTTTGGTTTGTTCATACCGCAGATTAAGTAAACGTGTAAGATTCCCCCCCCCTTTTTGTCCTCTTGACCTGCAGGACTTGTCATGCAGAGTAATTTCATAGAGTGAGGGGGGAGCCTGGTAGATCCAATATCATGACCACATAATGACCCAGTAGCACTGAGTGTAGTCTTTGTCTTTTTAATCCGATCCAGCAGGTGCCAGAGGTTAAATATTAATTCCACAATGACATTTTTTTAATTAAATGAGTTACGGCAGTGTGTACGCATGTGTGTGTGAGTGTCCACATCAATGTGATACTTCAGGAAACATCTCCTTGCTCTGTTGAAGGCTTGAGAGGAGGGGGGGGGATGAATTAGTAATGATGTTTGCTTTTCCACTTGTGCTCTGGCCTGTTATTGGCGTAGTGTTATACTGTCGCTACAAGAGTGCTTGGCTGGGTGACATGGAAGGAGGAGGTGTGCCTCAGCCTGGGTCAAAGTTATGACAAAAGCCTTGATCAGTACAAGCCAGCCTTATAGCCGTATAACTCCCCCCTCTATTATGTATTTTAGAACTATGAGCAATAAAGTAAAAATGGTCCTCTTGGTGTTTTTAATGTTTTCTTCTCCTTGTAGGTGGTCTTATGTAAGTTCCACTCCGTGTTCCTGTCACAGAAAGGCCAGGTATTCACCTGTGGACATGGACAGGGAGGAAGACTTGGACATGGAGACGAGCAGACCTACCTGGTGAGATATGTCCGTTGGCATCGTCATCAAAAGTGGATGTATTGCATATGTATTTATTTTTAATTCCCTTTTGAAGTTGCGACACCCCTCTGCACCCCCAAATGGCCTTGCAGTTGCACTGCCAAGAGCCTTTGTGTGCAGCCTGGTTTTGTTTATCATAATTGGCCGATCCTATAAAGAGAAAGGAAGTCATGCTAAGATAGGCTCGAGAGCATTTTTCAGCAGAAGCTCACCAAAGACATCTTTGTTGTGCATTCCCTATATTTAAATCTGAATTACTTATTGTTTTTCTGAATTCACATCAGCCAGTTGTAGCCATGCTTGAAGAATATGTGCTAACTATCATGGACTTGTGTTTTAAGCTAAGATATTAGTTGTTGAAGTGGAAAAAGAGACTTTCCTGTGAGAGGCGATTCGGCTATGTTTGCTCACACGTCATTGCCTCAAATACCTTTCAGCAAATATTAATCAATTCGAGCCAGTCATTTCGTCAGCAGTTGATAAAGATGTAGTCCCCCCCCCCGACCTTAATCACATTAAAACGGATACAAAAAAAAAAATCTGTTTCATGCTGTTTGTTTCTATTTAAGTGTATAAAGTTGCTGACGTTTTGGTGAATTTCTTTTGATTCAATTAGAAACCATTAATGTATGTCTGAAAATAAAAGCAACTTTTGGCACATGGAGTAGATGAGTGACACGAGTACCTATTTTTGTAGCTTAGAAAGTGATTCATGTTGTTGAGGGCATCACACGGTGGAGAGAAAAAGAGAAGATGCACTGATGTCACCTGCAGTGCATGTTTGACATTTGATTAGGAGTCATTTGCTCTATTTTTATATGTACATTAATGCCATTATGTTTGAGCCACATGCACAGTGTCCAACAGAAATAGTTAACATGAAATTACTAGACAAATTGATTCTATTGGTGCATCATTAGTTTTAGCAAAAACTATCTGAAGAAAACTTTTTTTTCCTCATTTTTCTTGATCATCTTCTTTTCATTCCTCATTCCAGGTTCCTCGAATGGTTGAAGGTCTAATGTCCCACCACTGCTCCCAGGTGGCAGCGGCTAAAGACCACACAGTAGTGCTGACAGAGGAAGGCTATGTTTATACATTTGGTCTCAACACCTTCCACCAGCTGGGCCTCGCTCCTCCTCCTGCCTCAGCGCATGTTCCCAAACAGGTGGGAATGTTGCCCACCTGTTGCAGAACAAAAAGGGCATTGTTATGAACAATTTGGTCACAACATTTATTTATTTTTTTTAAAGTTCTTTTTATTGAAGAAAGATGGCAATGAAAGGGCAGTCGTGTCTATTCCCAGAATCTCGGACATGATCTGACAAAAGTTGGATAATCCGGGGCGAAAAGAAAACGTGTGTCACGTCTATCTTCCACTCCTGGGAATATTTGGGATAATCTAGTTTTATAGAGGTGAACTTTAGGAACCACTTTGAATTGAATCAATCCAGGTCGGGCTCATAAAGAACATGTTATTGAATTCTCATAATTTCTCTTTTCCACTGTTCTTCTGTAAATCTTACGCTTAATTCTTGTTTCCCAATAATTTTACTGTCGCTGTGTTGTAAATTTTAGAAATGGATGATTTCTTAAATTTGGGTTTAAATCTAAGAAGTCCTCCCATGGCTGTTTTAAGGATGTTGAGGGGTATGGGGGGAACAGAAATGACAAACTTGGGAGGGATGAAATGAGTTTTTGGCAAGTCAAATTTCCGGATTGCTGCAGAAGCCCCCTCGGTATTACATGGGTCCTGAAAGTACGTCAGTCCTTTGGTCATACCGCTGCATGAATACAGCATCTGACCCAGCGGAAGGAAGTAAATGGTTCCTCATTAGAGGAGTCTCAGAGGAAGCTGAAATAAATTTATAGTGACGCCTTAACTGGTTCCCAATCTGAAGGGTACATCTCATTATTTGGCGGTTTGTGGAGCCACAGGGGTTGAGCTGTAATGGAGATGTGATCAGGGCCACTAAATATGATGCGTTGCGAGATTGTGCCTTCAATTTGCAACGTGGGGCATCTGTAGAATGAAGCCAAAGGGTTATTTTATGAATATGTGATGACTAATAATTAGATAAGGTAGTGCGAGATCTCCATAGAATTTACAATTTCAATATTTATCTGTTTCTGATTTAACCTTTTCATTCTGTGCTTTTCTGTTTGTGTGAAGGTCTTTTCCAAAACACTGAAAGGTAGAACCGTGATTGGCGTTGCTGCAGGGAGGTTCCATACGGTGCTGTGGACCAGGGAGGCTGTTTACACAATGGGACTCAATGGAGGGCAGCTGGGTACGTTTCAACTCTGGAGTCGGCTGGCTCGTTTGTATGGGCGATAACTGGCCCGGCTTTCAGATGTACAACACTATATATAGTGAGTATATTAATGTGAAGTCAATTATTGACCCAGTTGTGTTTAATTTTTAGGATACTTGCTTGATCCAAATGGGGAGAAGTGTGTGACAGCCCCCCGGCAGGTGTCAGCCCTGCACCACAAGGATGTTACCATCGCTATGGTAGCAGCTAGTGATGGAGCAACAGTAGTTGTAACAGATAAGGGGGATGTTTATCTGTTGGCTGACTACCAATGCAAGAAAATGGCTTCAAGGTAAATATTACAGTAGGACATCCATTACTTCTCAGTGAAAAGAGTCACAGTCCCCAGAGCTGTTGGTCTCATATGGATGACTTGTTTGAATGTGTTTTTGATATATCACCTTATTCTCTGTTTCTTTTTTCTTTTTTTAAAGTAAAGATTGTCATTGTTGTCTTTCAGGCAGCTCAACATCAAGAAGGTCCTGGTTAGTGGCGGCTTTCTAGACCAACGAGTGGCTCCACAGATCCTGAATGAGGGCGGGGGGGAAAAGGTGACCATCTTGGCATTAGATGAAGCAGGGAGGGTAAGTTACGTACCAAAGTGCAGAACTTTCTTATTTTTCATTTAGCTGTGATTACGCTACGACTTCTTTTTCCATTTCCATTTCCAAGTACCGGTACGCAGAGAATGCAACCTGATGTTATTTTTACCATCTCTTCATTTTTCCTGTTACCCAATCTGTTCTACACAGCGGACGGCTATACTGTCCAAAAACAGTCTTACCTGTATGGCGATCTATAGATGAGGGATGACTAAGACTTGTGTAACTTTTATTTTATGTGTTTTTTTTCTTTCTCCCATCTGTGTCAGGTGTTTTGCTGGCGTTCCTCTGGCTCCTCAGTGAGACAGTGCAGGTGGGCGTATCCACGTCAGGTTTTCATGTCGGATATTGCACTCAGCAAAAACAGCGTGATGTTTCTGACTCCTGACGGGGAGGGCTTTAGCGGCGTGTGGGCTGGAGAGTACAAGAAGTATGGAGAGAAGAAAGGTGAGAAAGTAGGAATGGGATGAATTAATACATCACTGACCCTCTCAATCATGTCTCAAGACCCCAGTAGAAATGTATGGTGGTATATTTTCCTGCAGATAACACCATCCACTGCTCGTTTTTTTACTTTGTTTCTTCTTATTGTTCTGGATGTTTGTTGGGATGCAGCCTTTGGATGAATGATATATAGGTGGTATCCAATGGCAGAGCGAGGCTACACCTTTTTAAAGAACTAGCACAATGCTCTTTATTCCAAATTGATAAGAAATAAAATAAGTTTGCACAAGTTTGAAAAATAAATAAATAACAGAAAGGCGAGGGAAGCAGCTCACTACCTCGTCTGACTCGTGTGCACCTTGTACTTTTACAGATGTTGGTGTAGAAGTTTGTGGCCATTCAGATGCAGGCACGCTGTATGAACGAATCCGCTTGGAGAAACTTCCGTTCGTCCACAGAGCCGTCAGCATCACCATGGACTCGAAAGGGCGAAATTTTGGCGTTCTTCAGGCCGATCCCAAAACAAGGTGAGAGACCTTGAAGCATATATGCAGCATAGAGTCTTCCACTTACACTAAGTTGTTGCTCTGTTACGGCGCATTAAAAGCAAAAAGTCAAATACAACAGTCCAGCTATACAACCTGAAATGTGTTTTAAGAGATGTTGATTCAACTTTTTGGTCTTTTTTTGGGGTGATCTGTAGGCTGTTTCTGATCTTACTTTCATCCAGTAGTCTACTCTACAGTGGTCATAAAGCTTGGCATAATTTGCAACTTTTTGTATCAAACGGCACATCTCAAGACCTGCATAAACCACACAATCCAGTACAAACCTTAAGAGGATTTAAGGGGTGTTGGATTTAAAATGGAGAGAAATCATCAACTCATTGGTTGTTTTTGGAGGAATACAAGAGAGGTGTGAAAATTAAACTTCATAAATGGAGTGATCGGTCAGGCTTCAGAGGCAGATGAGGTCATTGATAATCCTGAAGTCTTTTAATTAATCACATTGCACACTCTGCAATGTCTCAGCTTACTTTAACCCATGTTAAGGTGATTACATTAACTGGTTACTCTGCCATCTAGGGGCAGGAACTCTGTTGCTCTTCTTTTTAGAGGGAAAAAGTACAATTTCCCCAATTACTTTGTAAAAAGGTTTCATCAGATATAATGTTATGTTGCCGTTCTTGGCTAAATCAACACAATGCCAAAATTAATAATTTATTAGATATATCTTTTTTCTGCTCAGTGGCAGTCAGTTGGATAAGAAGTGGAGCTTAAAAACCCACCCATCCATCCATTTTCTGTACCGCTTAATCCATGCAGGGTCGCGGGTGGGCTGGAGCCTATCCCAGCAAGTATCA
>JAOXYM010000006.1:25362124-25378144 GCA_028567055.1 Leptatherina wallacei | reverse complement strand
CCTCTGGCTCAAACTCAGCCCGGGACTCGAACCAGCGACCTTCTTGCTGTGAGGCTGCGGTGCTAACCACCACACCAGCCATCTTAAAAACCATGAATATTAAACATTGTGGATTATTTTGATTGTGATGTTTTATTATTAAAATGATTAATGAATAAAATACTGGTTGTTATTTCAGCTTGTATGAAATTCCCAACATCTCTCCATCCTCCTTCTCCCAACACTTCCGGAGCCTTCTGGATGAGGCAGATGAAATGGACAGCATCCACGATGTGACGCTTCAAGCCGGCGATCGCACTTTTCCAGCTCACAAGTACATTCTGTCCATGAGGTCCGAGTTCTTCCGGAAACAGTTCGTGTCCGAGCACTGCGGCGTGGACGAGGAGCTCGATAAGGAAGTGAGGAAGAGCGAAGACGCCGTGGGCTGCGATTTACTCATTCTGGAAAAAATCCCACCAGACATGCTGGAATATGCTCTGCACTTCATCTACACGGACTCCTGCGAGCTGCTGGTGCACGGGGCCCGGCCAAGAATCTCAGGGGTCTCAAGTGGACAAAACCAGGTGAGAAATCGCCTCGTTCTAGTCTCGACAGGAGGCTGCTTCAATTTTAGAGGTTTATAAAAACAGCTGGAATAAACTGACCGCAGCCAAAGTCTAAAGCTGTTTCTACATTCTTGGTTTAAGCTGACCCACAAAAGCTGTTACCTCTGACTCAGTTTGGCTGTTTCATCGGGACTGTTCACCTCTTCTGTTGGCAGGATTCAGAGCAGGAGAGGCTTATCAGCAGTCTGCAGGACTTAGGTCTGAGAGGTTGTTCAGCCCTCGAGGTGTACCGTTCACTGCCCCCTTCAACCAAAGGTGACAGCAACAAGGCCAAAAACAAGGTCTCCAAACCTGGCAAAAAAGGGAAAGGAGGCAAAGGTGACAAGGCTGGAGTCAACGAGGGGGGGGCCAATCTTGTAAAAACCTTACAGGCTGTGGCAAAAAAGCTTGGCCTGGGCAGCCTGTCGGCACGGTAAGAGGTGGTCCGTGTGCCCCTAGAGCCCAACACAAAATCAATTTGTTGTCATTTCTAATGGTGTTTTCTCTGCTCCTTCAGGCTGGATGGTGTCAAGTATGAAAACGGGAAAATAAATGTCATAAACAAGAAAACGGGCAGCAAACCCAAATTTTATCAGAAAAAATGGTTCGTATGAGAGTTTATCCAGTTGTTGTAGCCAAAGATGAAAATGCTAAAAATGATCCTATAAAAACATTAAAGTGTTTTGATCTTTTTTCTTTTTGTGTGTGTGTGTGTGTAGCTCCTATCTTTGTGATGTTACACTGAAATCTGACGACGGGAAAGAGTTTCCCTGCCACAAAAGTGTCCTTTGTGCAAGACTAGGTAAGATCAAACAGTGACCACATCACAGAGGGAAAAACACACACATAGGACATGAAGTTGTATCATCACTCATTTCAGTTATACTAGTGGTTCCCAACCTATAACCTATTCTCCTTGAGGACCCCCCTTCATGTAAATACTATGAAGCAGTGGACCCTGTGCCCCACCCCGTGCTGAGACCATGCTTGGTTTTATGCTTTCAAAAGGGAGATTCTCACTTCTGGCTGAGTCCTGTCCTTTGATAAAGTCAAAGTTAAATGAAAAACATATAGCCTTACTTTATTTTTTTTCTTAAAATAGGAACAATGACTGGAGATAAGTCCCAATGGCTCTGAATGATCAAAGACCCCAAGTTGGGAACCACCAAGTTGAACTGTACCTGCTGTTTATTTTGCATATCATCCCAAGATTTTGGTCTTCTTCTTCCTTGATGTAAAATGTTTTGTGGAAATGTTAGCTTCACATGTTGTGCTGTAACTTCATATAACTGTTGATGATTTTAAAGCTACAGCGAGTCAGTAGCAGTGCGTTTACTTCGGTGTCCATCTTTTCTTTAGAGTACTTCAACAGTATGCTTGGAAACCCCTGGATTGAGGTACTTTTAAGACTTTTTATAATCCACTGCTGTATTCTTAAAACACACACCAGCCTCTCTGGTTCATACTCATTCTAAAGCTGATGGTGTTCTTGTCTCCCATTCTTCAGGCGACATCCTGCTCTGCACTTGAGATGCCGACAAGCTCAGAGATTCTGCAGGCCATCCTGGAGTACATTTACACAGACGAGTCTCCAACGATCAAAGGTAGACTCTCAGGTTTTATGTAGGTTGAAAGCATAATTTATGAAGGAAGTTTCTAACAACTGGGTATTTGTTATTAATTATTAATTTGGAATAATAGTAAAAAAAAAAAAATTATCTGAAGTTGTTCCTCCTCTTTTGTCCTGACAGAGTCTCTGAATGTGGAGTTTGTGTGCAACGTGCTGGTTGTGGCCGACCAGCTGCTCATCACAAGACTGAAGGAGATGTGCGAGGTCGTCATCACTGAGAACTGTATGTTCCATTTGTCACATCCTTTATAACTCTAATCTCCTTCAAGTGGGCACTATGCTACATTAATGTCAGCTTAAATGATCATCTATGTTTGGTATTATGGTTAAAAGCAGGAGCAATGTTTATAAAACTGTTCAAATATGGACAGAGGTTTTTTTTTACATCCGTTATTCTTGATCTGAATTTTGGCTTTCATGTTTTCATGTAAATTCCAATATTTGTTTGCCTTTTCTTGAAATGGGTTTCTTTGCTTTAGAAATAAGCCATTTATTCCAAGCAAGTTCATACATAGCGGATATTTAAATGGTAAGCATTTTTAAAACTAATAAAATAGTTTGTTTTTCTCTTCAGTGACGCTGAAGAACGCAGCAGAGCTGCTGGAGTTTGCCACCATGTACAACGCAGAGCAGCTGAAACTGTCCTGCTTGCAGTTTATTGTGCTCAACATGGCCGCCTTGCTGGAGTCAAAGTAAGAGTCGTAGCATTTTAGGATTTAATTCTTGATGCCTAGCAACCAAAATCCATCTTAAAGCAGTTTAATACCATGCTGTTTTGGTAACAATGAGAATCTAGGGATTAAAACCTATGTATTTTTGTACGATAGCTGTCTGTATTAAGGAAATTTGTGCATTGAAGTTATGATCAATACAGTAGCGCATGTTCTCCAGAAGTAAATCTGTTTCTACCTTTGTTCCTTTATTCTACTGTGTTGTATTCAGGGCTCTGGATATTCTTAGTGATGAAGTACTGGTGGAGCTTTCTGCAGCCTACAGAAGGATGGTGAGTCACTTCCTGCTCCTGAAAAACACACCAGTCTGCAGCATCCTTTCCTAAATATATGCAGTGTTGGTGACTTCTTCAGCACTTAAGACCATAATGTGTCTAATAAATCATCAAAAGTTTAAGATCAACAATCCATAAATTTCCTAAATTTCCAATAAGAAAAATAGAAACTTTTTTTCTTCTTACTTTTGGTCTTCAGTGAAAAAAGTCACTCTCCAGGAAAAATCACCCACAACATTTTTTCCCATAGTAAATTTTTCTCATTTATCACATTTCAATGTTTGTATTTACAAGCTCCAGGTATGATAGCTTTTCGCTTCATTGCCCAAGTTAACAATTGCTACGTTTACATGAAGCCAAATATACCGATTAAAATCAGTTTGAAAGCTCTTTCGGAATGAAAATGATCCATGTGTACACCTCATTCCGATTGAGAAGTGCCAAACTAAAAGGATTTTCAGTCAGTTTCACAGGGGTAAAATATTCCTCCTCCCAAACCGATCGTGGTATCATGTAAACGTTGAATCAGAGTGATGTCAGGTTGCTTTCTTACAGCGCACGCTCTGACTAGACGTAAACGCGTAACGAGTGATGTTTCCGCAATTTGGAAGATGGCGGCAAACAAATTCACTGGACAGCAGCAGAAAGTTAGTTTTTAATTCAAACACACCTTTTCCTCTTCGTTGTTTGCAGTAGGAGTGCATGAGTTTCAAGCTGCTGCTTGAAAATACCACAAAAAACTACAACAACTGTGAGGATCAGCTTGTCAACCTCTCCAGCTTTGATAAATCACGTGATGTAAACATCTTTCTGCGCATGTCAGACAGGACCGTTCCGCTTAAATGTTAGCGCATGTACACACCAGATCGGAATAGATAAGTTCCCATGTAGCCAGCTGCCCTGCAATATTAAATCGGGATGATTTCAAACTGGACGGGGTAAAAGTCTCCATGTAAACACGGCTAATGTTGGTCGTGGATTGTTTACTACAATATTCTTAATTTGATTTCATTCAGATCCCAGCGATGCAAAAACGCATCATCACTCCCTATCCGTGTGCACCAGACCTCAGTGTGTATGAGGAGGAGGATTTGGACTCTGCATTCAGCCCCAAACCACAGGAACAACTGGATCACTCTTGCAGGTACTACACCAACATGTCAGGCTAACATTGGTTTCGGCCAGTATTGACCAGAATCGGTCTATCAACAAACAGGACAACACCAACAGATGGCAGGGCGTGTCCTGGTTGTGTCATACTGACTTTGCCCTGAAGCAGACAACATTTGTCTACTTTGATCTAATTTCGTTGGGCCATGTAAGCACTGAAAAGTCAATGAGCTTAACAGGCAAAGAGTAACTTTTGTATGAACGAATCTGTGCTCATTCATAGGTCAAAGTTTGATGATGGTCTTGTGACATGATGAACATCTTGATTGTACTCATTCATTTGTGACTCTCTGGCCTGGGAGAAAAACATAGCTACACACTTGTGTATAAGTGCTTTAAAAAACAAAAACAAATGCAAAGAAGAATGGGCTACATTATGTTGCTCCCAACATTTCATTGACTTTATAGTTATTAAAAACTATAAAGTTAAATTGGGTACACTTTGGGTTATTTGGACCTCCTGGAAAGCTAGAACTGAATAAAATTAACATGGTTGGTAAAACTTGCCATCTAACAGAAATCTGTATATTGGTAATGCATTCTGATATGAGGAACTACACTGTTTGTTTTTTTCAAATCTAACTCTGGGCCCAATTGCACATCCAAGACTTAATGAGTTGCTCTCAACGTTGCCCTTCACCTCTTAGAGGGAACAGAATCACCAGATCGGATCTATGAGCTCATTCAGTTGTAGAGAATTTCAAGTTTCACCCGTCGGAGCTGCAGTACAATCTCCCATCATAAACTTTACCTTACAGAATCAGTGAGGCCTAAACTTTACCACCAAACCAAAGCCCAGGTAGAGAACATGTAGCTTTTACATGTTATCTACTTATGCTTCTCTGTAGCGACTGATTGGTATGTACAGTACTGAGGTGAGTCACTAGAAGATGCAGCTTTTTGTATCGAAGATGTTCGTCATAGATTTTATTGATCTGACAACTTGGATTTATTACTGAGTGTAGCTTTGTGTGTTTTATGCATCATTTTGGGGGTTTAAGACATAAAGTTGCACTGATTTGAATAGATCAGCATCTCAACTACCCTGTCAGAAGTATATGCTTAAAGTTGTTAAACGTTGTCCATCTGCAGGGAAACTTTGATAAAGAAGGCCAAGATGAAGGCTAAAAAGAAACCAAGGAGGCGCTCTGACAGCTCAGGGGGCTACACTCTCTCTGATATCATTCAAAGCCCGCCTGCTGCAGGTAAACTTAGTTGTATGCACAAATATGGAGGATATCAGCCATCGGTTTCTTTTCAAAAGTGGCAACTTATTGCGGAGTCATAATTTCTCTCCTTGTCCAGTTGTATCTCCGTACTTGGTGAAGTCGACCAATGCCAACTCGACAGAGTCCCTGCAGGAGCTCCTCACATCGGACTCGGAGGGCAGCTACATGGGGATGGGCAGTCCCAGAGACATGCAGTCACCTGTCTCTCATGACAAAACTGAGGTTCGTTTAACATCTTTAACATGCAACATAAATTTATGTATATATAGTCGTGAAAAAAAATCTTGTAGCACTTGTAGAGTTTTGAAGTTTAATATTTACAGCATTGATCATTTTAGATACTTAATAGGAAATCTGTTACATAATGGACGAAGCAGAGGCAGAAACACATTTTCCAGCTTGCACCGGTGGCACACATTACATATAACTGAGTTAATTTAAGGAACTCCAGAGAGACTTAAAGATATTTTCTTTTCTGCAGGATGAAAAGACTTTCAGTGAGAGGTTGAAGACCCCGCCTAGCACCCCAACTTCCCTGAAAAACAGCCTCCCAACTCCCCCAAAATCCACTCCACAACTCATCCACAAGGTCCTTCCCTGGTAATGAGGATTTTATGGTCAAAAGTTTCAATTCAACATCTTTTGATGTCTTTCAGATTTATGAGACTTCTTCCTACCGCATGTAAGAGTGCAGGGTAAAGATTTGATATATGGTAGCAGCCCTAATTTTAACCTTCTGTCTTCCTACTTTATTTTGAGGTGGGGGTTCTCTGAAAGCTTAAAACGTCCTCCCCAGTTAATAAATAACAATTGTAAATTTAACTGTTTTCCTTTTTTCTCCAATGTACAGTCCTGCACATGTTCCTCCAGTCTTGGATCTCAGAACCATAATGGATATGGAGGCCAGTTCTTTGCAGACCATTGGGGCAGCTCCTAAAAGCCCTGGAAGGTGAGGAGGGCAGTCTTTAAATTATGAGTAAAGGACAGACTTTCCAGACCGTATTCTAAAGAAATTAAGCATTTCTATTCAATTGATGAATGAGTTGTGTAGGCAGCATGTCCCCCTTCAGTTTTAATTCTATTGAATGTTTTTGATTAAATGAGAAATGTCTGCTGTTGCTCATATGTGTGTCCAAAAGCAGATTGTTTGCTTCATGTGTGCATATTTTCCTGTCTGCACGCAGCAGCAGCAGCACCAACATCAAGCACTCCCCCGTTTCTACTAAACTGTCTCAGAAACAGAGGAAGATGTTGGCCATGGCCAGCAGAGAAGCCAACGGGGAGTCTCCAACATCCAAACCAACCCCCACAGTCACTCCATCCAAAAGCAGTGGGAAGGCCTGGTGAGTGAGCCCAGATACAAAGACCATTTCTGGCCACGATTAGCAGCTGTCATGAAATATCTTCTGTTCCTTTTTTGAAGGGTTCACAGCCTCTATGTGGTATGCTGGGAAATATCAAATTGACAGATTAGTTTTTGTGTAGTGTGACTGATGAGTTCATGCTTTTCTAGCCTGGATGAGGCAGCACTCTAATGGCCAAAGGGTGCATAATGAAAATGGTCACACACAACAATGAACAGAATTAAAGCCCCAGTGCTTGTTTTCTTTTTATTATAAATCACTTTCTAATTGTAATTGTACATTTTAAAGTAAAAATTGTAGACAATATGTAGGGGAATAAACTTTTTTCCTTACTTAAGTCAATAGATTTGCTTAGGAGCAGTAACCAGTTGTTTTTTTATTTTAACTACAGTATTATACATGTTCTATCATTGGTTTCCACTTACAGGGCGACAGCTGTCCAGTCCCCTCCATCCTCATGTTCGTTTCGGGCTCTGTTGGAGGAAGAAGAAAACCATTTAACCAGGGTGGGGCAAGCAAAAACGCAGAAGGGCCAAAGTGTCCTGGGATCCCCTGTTGGTGCTGCACCTGCTGCCAGGAGGGTCACTTTTAAATGTGCTGAAAGCAGCGAGGCAGAGAGGCCCACTGGGTGAGATTTATTTCCATGTCGCATTCATTTTTCACCAAGATCTTGTGATGGTGGGAGAGTCGGACTGCTGTGCAAAACCTTCTGCAGCACATCCCAGAGATTGTCAACGGGGGTTCAGGTCTGGACTCTGTGGTGGCCGATCCATGTCTCATGCTTCCTTAACCACTCTTCCACTATCTGGATCTGATGACTCCTGGTATTGTCATCTTGGAATATGGCTGTGCCATTCAGTGTACTCAGGTAGTCAGCTGACCTCATTCTTTGGGGAAATAACGTTTCTGAACCGATAACTGACCAACTGCAGCAACCCCAGACCATAGACCGCTCCCACAGGCTTGTATAGTAGACACTAGGCATGATGGCTCCATCACTTCATCCTCCTCTCTTCTTACCCTGATGCTCCCATCACTCTGGAACAGTCCCAATCCATTAAGTTCCCTTCACATGTTTCATGTGGAAATGTTCTTACTTTCAACATACATTCAACTTTAAACATAGCCCTGAGTTCTACTGTTGTTTTTCTTCGATTTGATTTCACTAAACATTAAAGTCCCCATCGTTCAAGACTTTTCTCACCACGTATCTTCCTGGAAGACGATTGTTCCCCACTGTCTTTGCAGTTTTTAGTAATGCGTTCTTGACCCAACTGCGGTAGTTTCAGCAATTTCTTCAATGTTTTTTTTGCTTGATACTAATAATTTGACCCTTCTGAAGCAGATAAGCATTTTATGTGTCTTCTGATGTGGTTGTTTAAGAAATTAGAAGCTGCTCACTGCCTCAGTTGATAGCTGAGACCTCATCCATGCAGCAATTATCCAATGGGAGGCTCTCACCTATTTGCTTTGCTAAATCCAGGTGGTGTCTTTTTCTTGGACAGGGAGTGTATGTTTCAGTACCGGCTCATTGAGCAAAAAAATGGGGTCAGTTTTGACATCCAATGAGCTTTAGTTGCTCCAAAAATGGGTTTGAACTGATGCTGATTGAACTGAATCATAAAATCCTCAATGCCTGATAGAAAATACTTACTGAACACCTGGGGGAAAAAAGTTGACGCCACAACAAGGTTGTGTTTTGTTCTGCTGATTTCCACATGGAGGCACTGTTGAGGCGTTATCAGGAAATTGGTGTCTGCAGTTCAACTTTCCCCACTGCCCTGATAGTCATATTGGCTGAACCTCACCTCTAATTTATGTTATTGGAATCGCTGGAATGCTGTTTTGACTTGTATGTTGCCACTTGGAAATGGAAAAATTAATAGTGTCGATAGTGCCTAAGTTGTTTCAGATTAGAAAATAGAAAAGAGGAAATCAGTGTTTATCTCAAGCCAAAAATATCTGATGAGCTGTACGTCTGACTCCTTCTACTACGTCTACTACTTCTTGAGCGTAAGTGCTGGGGCTCTGATGGGTCTCTCTGGTTAGACAGAGAGAGAGGCGTGATACTCCGATGTGAGTGAGGTGAACAGCTCTGAGTGACCCAGTACTGCTGGGTTGACCTGCCCGCAGAGACTGAGTCACCCTGACCTTTACTGCATCCCCTGACAGCTGGATAAACACACCACACACACACATAGTATTGCTAGCTGTAGCTGTGGTGTTTATGTGCTGCTCGTTTCTGATGTTTGAGACCAAACGTATGAAATCCTTAAAGCTTAATGTTTTTCCATTCATTTCAGTTCTTTAAAGGTACATAAGTGCATGTCTTTTATGCATTCTCACAGGTCCACGGATGTGTGCACTTGCTTCATGCTGCAATGTTAAGAGCAGACTTGTAGTTATTAAATAGCAGTGTGAGTCACTCGAGTGAAGCCGTTGATGTTAATCAGAATGGATAAGGGCAGTCCTCATGTCACAACAGATCACACAGAGCAGAGAGCAGGTTTCAGGTTTTTCTTGGTATTTGGATGCGCAGAGACAGATGAGTTCAAGGCTCAGAAAGCAGGAGAAGCAGCCTCGAACATTCTCATATCAGCCTTCTGGGACACGCTTTCCAGATCCCAAGTCCGATTTAACAGAGACGCCTTTGTAATCTTTGATTTCACCAAATGTCAGACATTTCTTTCCTTAAGTTCTCCAGCAAAAATGTCCAAAGTTATCTCTTGGCCAGACTTGCGCTATTTGATAGTTCAGAGTTTTGATATAGAGTTGTGGGCGTAAGCTGGGGATAGTTCTGAATGGCCTCGTCTGCGTTTTCTACATCAGTTGTTCTGCTCTTTTGATTTGGCTCTCACCAGCAGAATAAAAATGGTAATCTCCCAGGGTTCAATATGTAATAATGTTCAAGACAAGTTAGACTCTACAACCGGCTACATTTAACCAAATTGACACATTAAACTATTCATTGTCAGGAAATAGCATCAGGATATCACAACTGCTCTGCATAATCGACTTTGTCATTACCATACAGAGTATAATGAAATGTCGAGCAGTCCACTGATTGTACAGTTAAAGCTAACGATGTAATCAGTTTCAGAGTGACCCATTGCATGGCCTGATACACATTTAAGACGTAATTGTTTTTTTATAAAGGAAAATCTGAATGCAGGCAAATGCTTAAATGCATACATTTATGTTCTCTCTGTAGTTTTAAGAAATAAATCTTCGACATGAAGCAGACACGGCAGAGACTTTGCTGCCTTTGGGATTCACAGAAGCAGAACAGATTGCGGATCTGTTCTGCTTTAAAGAGCCTCTCGTGACCACTTCCTGAAATATCTGGTTGTAACAAGAAGCTTCTGCACACAAGATTTGTATGTGGGTTGTACATGGACCATGTTGTGATCATATCTGCCCGGTGGTGGGAGAGGTACAGCCCTGAACGCCTCCTTCAGGTTGGCATGGAGCAGATCTAGTGTCCTATCTCCACATGTCGTACAGTCCACATGCTGTACAAAGCCAGTCAGGCAGCTGGACAGAGTGGTGATTGCAATCCCCCGTGACCATGATGAAAGCATCTGGGTGCGGGTTCTGTATCCTAGCAACCACTTCACGTATTACGTCACACTCAACCCTAGGTGCCCCTCTATGGTGAATGTAAACAACAATGACAACAACGTACGGAATCTCCCGCGGCATGTAGTACGCTCGGCAAACCAACTGAAAGCAGTTCAGAGTCTGGACAGCGTACTCCCTCCTTAACAGTCACGTTCCAGGGTTTAACCCATCTGTGATTTAAAAACTAAGACAACGCCCCCACCTTTCCACCTCCCACTCCTCTTCGGATCTCTATCGGCTTGTGCAGCTGTGAAGTCTGGTATATCCACCCATGTGTCCCGGTGTGTTGCTCAGCCAGGACTGTGTCCCATCCTTGTCAGTTCCTCTTTAGTGTACACAGCTCTATCAGAGGCTGTAGATGTCACACAAAAGGGAAAAAAAAGACCCACAGGAAAATGCACAAAAAACTACAAAACAATAGTTTTGTAAACTACAAAAAAAAAACAGCACAGGAGCAACTCGGACTTGCTACCACTAGACCGGCACCCAGCAACCTTATGTTAATCATTATCATTATGTTAATTGCAGGTTTTAAGCAGATGTTGTTAGATAATGAGGCTGCTGAAGTCAGTGGGATCGTGGTCGGCATCAGTGCTCAGATGAATTGTTTTTTTTTTTTGGTTTTAATTGACAGGAAGGGAAGAAGTGCAGCAATGTTACCGTCCATCTGGGTCTGATTAGCCTTAATTAGTTTTCTTACCAGGATGGAGGTAATGGGTAAGAGGTCAAATGCAAAGTCACATATCAGAACTGAAGATTTGTTGAGAATTGGTTGCATACAAGTGAGTTGAGCTGATTTAAAACCAGAGAAAAAAAAAAGAACACTGTTTTTTTTTTTTTGGGGATGTTTCACTTCACTCAACCTTTATCCACCTGTTAAGACCTTTGCTGTTTTCACTATCACTGCTCAGTCACCAATACTCTGTCTCTGTGTGTGTATGTGTGTGTCACCCGCATATTCCCCTCAGGCCCTGGGTGCTGGGTGCAGTGGGCAGCCCTCCCCTCTCCTCCCTGGTGACCTTTGCCTCCATCGTGGAGGAGGAGAAGCAGCAGGAAGCCGCACTGATCCGCAGCCGAGAGAAGCCGCTGGCGCTCATCCAGGTAACACATCCTGGCTGTGTGTGTCTCTGTTCTCATGTTCACACACACACAGTTTGGACTAAATGTAAAGCTTTTATGTGCAGCGTTCAGCTAGAAAGCATGGTTGGTGGTATGTCTGCTGATGTTTATCTAATGAGCATCACTTTCTGTACGGAGCTGATATGAGGTGAAGGTTCTTCAGTCTTGTCTCTGCTTCTCTCCAGCTGTTGCCAGATGTCTGTCATTGCCCGCACAAAACCCTTCTTCCCTTGTGGTTTCCTGGTTGCTATTATGTTAAAGACATCTTACCATTAAGCTTTCAGTGTCAGCGTTTCCTATTTTAACCTCAAATAAAATGTGGTTTTGTAGCCCACGTGGTCCCAGTTCCTATCTCCTTTTTATTTATTTTTGGTCTTTCCCTGCTGGTGCAGATTGAAGAGCGAGCCATACATGACCTCCTGCTTTACTATAAAGCACGAGACAACCCTGATGAACTGATAGTGGTGGAGAGGTCTTCCAGAGGTCCCATGGCAGCGCCGACCTGGCACAAACACTGATGATGACTGATGTGCCGGCACAACCGCTTCATACCATCGAAGTGAGAACATCTAGTTCAACTGTCACTCCAAGCTGTCGACCTCATCACATCCATCAGTCCATGTAGAGATGTACTTCAGACTCATCCAGCCCAGTTCAACACGAGTCTGAAGCAAAACCATCCTTCTCTTCTCTCTGCAGTGTTGCTTTAATTTAGTTGTTGCTGCTCAGTTTGGTTTATGTGTGAAAGAGAATGAGAGCTTTCCATTTTTGAATGTTGTGTGTTTAAAGTTTTGGGCCTGGGATTACTCTTTCATTTCTTTTCATCATAACAATAATCTAAAAAAGTCTCAACTTTCCGAAGTAGATGTGATGTGTAGTTGCCAAAATTAAATTGGGATGTTCTGGCCACAAAATGGGTCCAAACTAAATCACAAGAGCTTGTTTGTGTGTCTGTCTGTCAAATAGATGGAAGTTCTTAATATGATCCGAAAAGAAGGAAATAGTGCCAATTATTAGCTGTGGTAGAGCATCAGCTTTACATAAGAATAAAGAGCGCTTTTTACTGAAGAAGTACATTTTCTTTCGGTCATATCTACACTGTTTGATTGTCTCAGCTCATTTGCAGTGACATAGTCATTTTACAAGTTCAGCTAAATAATGTACATAGTTATCAAAGAGAAGATGCACCACTGGGTGCAAGTACCGTGAATGCTAAAGCACGACTGTAGTCCAAAGGATTGATTGTGTGGAACTGGTTATAACTAATGTGTTTTGAGTGAAAATGGAGTTTCTGTTTCATGAAGACGTGCACATACACAGATCCAGTACATTATCTTTTAGTTAGTTTCAATATTTTGTTTTCATTAGTTACTCTTCAGCTGTTTTCTTGTTAGCCAAATTAGACTTGGTACCTCATCTGGACCATGTATTCCCATCATCCAAAAACATGTTTGTGTCTAAGGATGTGAAGAGAAAATGGCATGCAATAAAATATCTCATCTGTGCAATGAACCTGTCTTTCATCTGTATTTCATGTTGGATTTGAGCAGACTGAATTAAAGAAGTTTACTTGCCTCAATAATTAACTTATTTTCTGTCTTTTTATGTGTCTATATATATATATATATATATGACTCCTTGACTGGCTAATGTGCCTCTCAGCATCTAATAAAAATAACATTTAATTCGGCTATCTTCTCATGCATCACCTGCCCTGCATGAACAAAGGACCATTATCAAGTTTCAACCTGTGATTAACCGTGATGACCCTGATCTGAACAGGGAGATGGCGATCGAGCAGTTTTTATTGGCTGTAATTACAGGTAGAGCATCACATTGGAAATCAGGGGGAGACAGCTCATGGGGAAACTGCTAATTACAGATTAGGCTCAATTAGCCAATGCAGAGATGACACATTAATCAGAGAAAAAGTCCTAGTTTTTACATCATACCAAGGACTGCTCATCCTGTTTGTGCCCTGACTAAAGTAGTCTGGCTGGTAGTGTACTGCCATATGACATGTTTGAAAATGAGACCATCAGGCACAATAAAGAGCTATTAGATAATGTACTGAAGCATTTGTACTCTTCGCTAGTTGCTGTTGATAATGTAGAGCAGTGGTTCCCAGAGTACCCTATCAGCTGTAATAAAGTACCTCTATCAGCTTCTTAAAAACTGCTTTATTTGAACTGTTGTGAAACTAAATTGTTATTCAACTATTAATAATATAAAATATATGGAAGCCAAGAGTAGCCATGATTGAAGTTTGTATTTAAAATCTCATCTGGAGACAACTGGGCTTGTTTTCTTGATATAATAGCTCATGGCTGTATGGTGGTTCACACTGCAGCCTCGCAGAAAGGTGGGTGGTTTGAGCCTCGGCTGGGGAGGGGTTTTGCATGTTCTCCCAGTGTATGTGTGGGTTCACTCCAGGTACTCCAGCTTCCTCCCGCAGTCCAAAGACATACAGTACAAGATATGTTAAGTGGTTAAGGATGAATGATAAAACGCAGGGATTTTTGTAGAGTTCAGGAGATAAACAGAAGAACATATGCATATTTAAACTTAGTGTGATGGATTCTGACAATTACAATAATTACCAAATTAAATGAGGTGCTAATCACTCTTTTTTTTTTCAGCTCACCTTGACCATCTCGGAATCTCAAGAAAACAAAGCTTGTTAATTTGTTGATAACCAGCTACAGTAGGTGGTTATCTTGATAAAAGAAAGACTTCTTGAGATGATAAAAAACAGCTTGGTTAGTTATCATGTAATAGTGAGGATCGTGGTCAGAAATGGCATAAAAAATAAACAAGTTGAAGGAATGGCCACACTCGCTCCTATAAAAACAGGATGAAATTATGTTGGTGCAGACACTGAAAGATCTCAACTTCCTCAAGAGTCTGCTCTGTCCTCCTGTAGGTGGATTCTGTGTTGCATTTCCAGCCTCGTGACATCCAGCTGAACTCCCTCCACCACTTCCTCCTCTTCTCCCAGGATGTAAACAGAGCTCTTTTTTACTCCTGTTCTTCCGGAAGTCAACAATCATCTCTTTGGTTTTATTTGTTTTTAAGATGAGGTGATTATTTCTGCACCTTCCCACAAACAGGTCTCTGTACGCAGCTTCTTGTCCATCACTGATACACACCACAACTGCATTAGTCAGAGTATTTCTGCAGATGACAGGACTCAGAGCTTTACTGGAAGTTATAGACTGAAGAGAAATGGTGAGAGTACAGTCCCTTGAGGTGCTCCTGTGTTGCTGGCCACCATCTCTGAGACCTAACCTTTCAGTCTCACAAACTGTGGTCTGTTTGTTATAAATCCAGGTGATTGTGGTGGTATCCACCTGGAATTTATGGAGTTTCTCACATAACAGAGCAGGCTAAAGGTATTAAAATCACTTGAGAAGTCAAAGAACACGATCGTTGAAGTGCTGCCTGAATTGTCCAGATGAGATTGGCTCTCTGAAGCAGGTAGATGGTGGTGCCAACTCTAAGCCCATTACGATGAGCGAACAATAATGGGTTCAGCTGCTTATTAAGGTGAGGCAATAACTATCTTACTAAGGACTTGATGTGATTTGGGCAACTGGTCTGCATTTAGGCCTACAGATGGATGCAAGTTTTTTGGTAATAAAACAAGACAGGATGTCTTCCACAGTAGGCTACAGGAACCTTTCCCTGGCTAACGTTGATGATTTTTTTTTTAACAACTATGTTTGTTTACATCTTTCCAATATCTTCAACCATTTGACTTTATTATTTTGTGTTGCTGTTTAGTTTTTGCTAGACATGTAGCTATAAGTCTTTAAGCTAACTTTGCTGCTAATTAGCTATGAAGTTATTTCTCCTTTTAGCTTTTACTTTTAGTAATAATAATACATTTCATTTCAAAACTCTCAAGGCCACCTCACAAAACAATAAAACAACAAAGACACAGTCACCACTTAGCCTTTAGTCATTAAATATTTTGCTTCTGATGAACACATAGCCTTTATATCTTAGCTTTTAAATCTCTGTATAAGTTTTATCTATAAACTAGGCAAGGCAAGGCAAGGCAAGGCAAGTTTATTTGTATAGCACTTTTTCAGGTTCAAGACAAGCATTACAGAAAAAAAATAGAATAAAAAAAAGCAGCTACAATTGCAATAAAATTATTTAAACACAAAACCATCATCAAACAGATTGAAAGCAAATGAAGTTAAAAGTTACCGTGTGGGTTTCATGCATAGATGCATGAGAACAGAAATGTTTTTAACCTGGATTTAAAAGTTTCTACATTTGGCGAAAGTTT
>JAOXYM010000006.1:25336755-25348239 GCA_028567055.1 Leptatherina wallacei | reverse complement strand
CACACACACACACACACACACACACACACACACACACACACACACACACACACACACACACACACACACACACCCTGGATGAAATGAAAGGTGTGTTCGGGGCTCCAGAATGAGCACCCTGCATTTTGCTTTACATCCGCTGAACCGAGGCAAGATGCCTCTGAAAACTGGTTTGGGTATCAAACCTGGCATCTCTGCCTTGCATTTGGATATAATTTCTGGTTGTTTACAGACCAAAGATATTATTTTGGATTGTTTCTAACTTTTAAACCCAATTTTGATGGGGGATAAATAAACAGAATATAAGGCTATTGTAATGTCTCTTTGTATATGTAAGCATATGTGTGTTTATAAGTGCCTACTGCCTCTTAGCAGGCAGAGAAAATGATGAGCAGGCCATGTGACCCCACTCTGTCTGTAGTCAGACACAAGACAGTAGCACCCCAAAAGGCTTGTGAATGTATACGTGAAGTCATGCACAAAGTGCTGAGATGGAAAAGAGCACCATGTGTCGGTGTGGATTTTGCATTAAAGTATCAGTCGAGTGCGTGATTGATCTGTATTTACAATGTTTACATTCTTCATGTGAAATATTTGGAAATTCAAATTATTTTCCTCTCCAAGTGATGTCCCGTATGAGTCCAGTTGCTGTTATGAGAGGGAGGAAATAAGTGTTTTCAGATCATCAGCAACAAAGAAAGATGAAACATTTCCTGTATATTTTCTATAGCGGTGCTTCTCTTTTTCTCATCCAAGAAATGTCGATGAGAGACGGATGCGTTAAAAGAAAAAGGTCCGACAGAGAGCCGCCGTGTGTCGTCTCCGTGCTTCATCCTGCAGCAGTAGGATATTTGCAGAGACACCTCAGATGATGAGACACTGTTTGCTTTAGCACCCTAGCAGGGAATTCCTCAGCTGCTGCTGAAGAGCTTGAACTTAGCCGGGGTGGGGTGGGGGTGGGGGGGCTGTAGGTTCAGAAAATGTAGTGCCAAACACGTCGGTGACCCAGCTGAATGCCCTAGATCTAAATAAGGACGTTTGCTGCTGTAGATGCTCTGATATACAAGATAGAAAGAGAGAGAAAGAGAGAGAAAGAGAGAGGAAAGGAAAGTGGTTAAAAAGCAGAGAGTAGAGAGGGATCAGTCTGGAGAGATGGGTGCAGCTGGTGATGGGGTTTATCTCTCTAGGGCTATCAGGCCTTACATCACAATCTCTCTCTCTGTTCAGGTGAGATTACAACTTGTTGCAGCAGATTCCCCCTTTTTTCTTTCTTTTTTCTGTTTTGGTGAGACCAAAACGTTCAGCTATCAGCATTTTGCTCTGTTATTGTTCATAAAGGAAAGAGTGGAAACTGAAGAATGCTGCATTTGCTCATTCTAGCTGCTGCAGGAGACTTCAAGTTGCAGCTTGTGTTTCTTTAGTTATGTAGCTTTATTGGCGCTTATCAGTGGTATTTTTATGATTCGCTCCACATCCATATTAAAGGAACCGTTGAGCTGAAGAGGTACAGATGGCAGGTGAAAAATAAAAAGGGGATTTACTTTTTGTTTTAAAGCATTAAAGCCATGTTTGGCACGTTGTCTAGCATCGAGTCAATGCAGCAACAAAAAGAGAAACCGTGTCGCTGAAAACACATTTTGTTCTTGTTCCCTGTCTCACGTTATTCTAATAATCACTGCTCTGTTCAGTTTTCCTCTCAGTGACTGTCCACGGTGATGGATTGTAAAGGAGATGTATTGTCGGTCTATTCTCAGTGAAGTCCTAACAGCTGACTAGCTAGCTAGATGCTGTCTGCCTGTCATCTAGTGGTTGTGCCTATCGGTTAGTGATTGTGGGTTACTGCATCGTCTCGTATACATCGTCTCAAGTATCTGTTTCTGTTCATGCAGTCTTTTACAAATCAAACTTTTGAAAAAGATCCTTGTCATGTATGTATGTTTTTTATGATTGTTATTTTTATAAATGTATCAGACACTGCAGATGGTGCAGTGCTTTTGAATCTGTGATTGGGCTTCAAAGGATATGTTCTCAATAGCTTTTTTGCTATATTATGTTATATGTCCAATGGGTCAAAAGGTTAAAGATGTTTTCCTCAATAAAATATTGGAAAACCAAATAATGTCTCTCTTTATTCATTGTTTTCCATCTAAATCCAGTTTACTGTGCTGGTTTGGTGCAGACAGATGACTTTTTTTGCGTTTTTATTTTGGTTAAATGAGAGTTGGAGTATCTTTTTTTTTTTTTTCCACTGACATGAGCCATTCAGTGGTTCCCTGCTTATTCGCCCAGAGAGGTAAATCCCTGCTGCAACCCTGCCGGGCCCAGCAGGCCCAGCCAGAAACCAGTCCAGATCTGCCAGAAAGAGCCGTTGCTGAATGTGAGGGGATTTGCATCCACCCAAAAAACTTTAACGCTTTTGTAGGGTGAATATCTTTGCCTGCTCATCAAATTCTCTGTTAACAGCCCCCCTTCTCCCCTCTCCCCCACTGCCATGCCCCAACAGCAAAGCAGCGATGACCAGCGCTAAGGCCTGCTGTGCCCCCAAAGTCCAACCATCTCACAGTTGTCAGGCTTGAAATAAAACTCCCTGCAGCAGAGCTGACTGTCACACAGGTCACATGACAAACTGTCCTAGATACAAAGGGATACAGAGAAGAATACACACAATGAGTAAGAGATTCCCTCTGTGGCATATTCCTATATATAGCATACATGATAAGGATATTATTGCTTTCACTTAAGCGCATTTACAGCTCAATAATCTGAGCCATTAAAATGAATGATTGGCAGGTCCAGGCTCAACTGTGTGCATGTAGGCTACAGACAACGTTTGTCGTGTACATGTGGTTGTGCTCGCCTATAACGTTCCTCAAAAAGTGTCATTTCATTTTAAGTTTGTCTTTAACAAGAAATTTTTATCAAGGATGTTTTAATTTTGGAAAATAGCCACAAACTTCTCTCTTTCTGTCATTTTATGATTCAGTAAAATATAGATTAATTTGTGTACTTGTTCCATTTATTTCTGGCATTTAAAGAAAAATGCACATCTTTACACAACACTTTATCTCCACCTCCAGTCCTCCATATCAGCCTTTCTCAAACTGGGGGTCCCAAGAAAATTTCAGCGGATCATTTAAAAAAAAAAAAAAGTTTTTCATCAAATAAGTTTGAGTTTGCAGTCGCGAACAGGATGTTTGTTATCTAGAGGGTCGTGGCTCAAAGAGTTTGAGAACCACTGCTCTATAGAACAACTTATTCTCTGTACATCATGAATGTAATGAAAGAAAATGCCCTTTTATAGTTATTACTATAGTTATGTCACAAATTAAGATTATTGCATTAAAAACATATGAATATCTTTGTACAGCCTATCAGATTTTACTCTGAGTTGCATCACACAAAAACAAACATGAGTACAGCCACATTGTTTCATAATCTTTTCTTTTAATCTAGTTTTGCCTGTTTTAATGTAACTGACTTTATAACTCAGGTTTTAAAACATGCTATACAAATAAAGATACTTTACAGAATGAAAAGACCAGTTCTTCATTCAGACAAAAAGAAAAAAGATTATTTAAAAAAAAATAATAATTAAGAATGGTTATGATGCAATTTGTTACCATGTTCAAACTTCGTTACCATGTTCAAAACAAAAATGAATAATGGAGACAATAACAAGCAGATTAATAAAAAATATCAGTAATAAAAAATCAAAGTGAAGATGTGAATAAAAAGCTGCAGTGAAATATATTAGCAATAAATAACCTTTAAGTTTTTCATGTAAAATGTGTCATTTATGGAGGAAAACAGAATGATCAACCAGCTCCACCAACCTCCTTCGTTGTACCAAAGACCTGAGCATAATTGTCAGAATTTGGACCAGTCACTTTAATGTTTTGGCTCTGTAGATCCTTCTGTTTATTCATTTCACCACAGAACAATCTTTAAACATCCACATTAAGAGAAAAGTTATTATTTACCTACCAATGGCACAAGTAAAGTAAATGACTTTTCTCTTTATTTGGTTTATAGGTTTGATGATCAGGTGCTCAGAAATGCAGCTCTGCATCTGCTGGAGTCGTAAATAGGAAACTGCTGACTAAACCATTTCATATTTAAATTTCTCATTATTGTTTTGAACCCATCTGGGGCCATGACACAATAGCTGCACATTCCTCAAGGCTGCTCATTGGTAACTGTCTTATCACTAAAGGCTTGACATGATCCATATCAAGGATAAAATCACTGAAAGTATCTCAAATCAAAGCTGTACAACATCACCCTGATAATTTTGACCTTCAGCTTAAAGCTAGCAAGAATATTTATGTGCGTCATGCCTCCAGGTGCTTCTGCTGCTGCAGGTCTCAGGCTTCATTCAAACATGACTGTACTCTATCCTCTCTTAAAAGCACATTTCATTTGTGGTTTTCATTTAAAAAGTCTGATTGATGTAAAGGCGCCAAAGAACTTAAATCTCTGGTTCTTAATTTGAGATTTGGCATCAAATGAAGAAGTCTTCTTAATTTATAGGAACCTTTGATTTAAGGCTGTGAAAGAATCTCACCGCTGTAACCAGCTGGCAGTAATAGATGCAATAAATCTGAGTTAATCCACAGTGTGATCCATTGAAGGTCTTTATAATTACCTGTTTACCTTTACATAAAAGCTGAGACACTTTCCTGTCATTCATCTTCTAGTTCCTTGTTCCTGCGGGTCGTCTGAGAGCTCATCTGTTCTTTAATGACTTTTCCACTGCAAACATTGCAGAGTGGCTGGCTTCACCGGACTTCCATCCTTTTTTCCTTCTTCCTCTCTGTGAAGAATTTTTTCCAGATGAAAGTTTTTTTATGGAATAAGCGGGAGCTGTTAAGAGGGCGCCTTCATCGAACTCTGTCCCATTCAGACTTCAGTCCGGCGTGCTGGTGAGGAGCGGCGACCAAGGCCAAGCTAACATGCGGCTCTGATTTACAAAGCAGCTTGATTTCTGAAAACCTAATAACAAGAACATTGAGGCATTGTGTTTTTGTTTTTCACTTCTCCAGAAAATGTGGGAACGCCGTGAGCAGACAGCAGTAGAGCAGAATCCCCTCCTTAGTATTGCAACCACAATTAAATAGTACAAATCAAAACGCCATGTAAAATGTAGATAAAAACAGGATGCAATGATCCACAAATCTCATAAATAAACACAGAAAACATATAAAAACATTTGAGCATGACACATTTAACTCCCTCATAAAAAACATTAGCTCAACTTGAACTTGATGGCAGTGCCACATGGGGAGAGGGAGATGTTTGCCATTGTGTAGCATCCCTTAAACATCTGCTAACTTAGACCATTTGCTGGAGCATTGAAAGATGAATGTTGCCGAGTTCTTGTCTGAAATAAAAATCTGGCTATTTCTCAGTCCAACGTCTTCTTTTTGCATGTTTTGTGTTTAACCAAATTTAACCAAATGTTTTATGTTCATCCCCTAAAAGTCAGGACTTTGTAGAGACACCTTTGCAGCAAACACAGCTGCACGTCAATGAAACTGGCAAATCTAGCCACTGGGATTTTTTCCCCCCGTTCTTCAAAGACTAACGGCTCCAGCTCCTTCAAGTTAGATGGGTTAAGCTGGGGAACAACAGTATTTAAGTCCCACCACAGATTCTCAGTTGTGTTGCAGTCCGGGCTTTGATGAAGCCATTCCAACATATTAAATGTTTCACCTAAAACCACTCAGGTCAAGTGTTTCTTTAGCAGTATGCCGCGGGTCATTATTCTGCAGGAAAGTCAATCTCAAATCTCAGGAAGAATGAAAAACCATCTCATTCTTTCATTTCTGAACAGTTTCCCTGCTGATGAAAAACATGATGCTGCCACCACCATGCTTCATTGCGGGGATGGTGTTCTTAGGGTTGGGATCTCCAACTCAAACACACCTCACTCAAATGAAAAGTTTTGCACAAGCCTGTTAATGACCCGTGGATTTGAGTCAGGTGTAGCAACAGGGAAACATCTAAAACCTGCAGGACTAGCTCACGAGGATCGGAGCTGGAGATCCCTGTCTTGGGGTGATGAGAGGTGTTGGGAGTAGACTTGACGTTTTCCTTGTTGACCAAAAAATTCAGTTGTGGAGTCATCTGACCAGAAGACCTTTTATATGTTTGGGGAGTCCAGACCATTTTTCCATAAAGTCCAGGAAATGTGTGGAGTATATGGTTATGTACTGTATAACGCCCATAAAACCTTCAAAATATCTTCACAATGCATTTTGCGCTTTTGCCCTGAATGAATCTAAATTCACAGCGTTTCTGCCAGAACGCGCAAAATACTGGGAGGAGTAGATTCAAATAAATCAGCTTTGCACCCACAACATGATTTACAAAACGTGGAACTGATTGCAGTGGCTGATTTTGCGCCTATATTTAGTGCTTCTGAAAGGCAGACGTTAACTGGCTCAGATACAAGCGGCTGCAGCTTGGATGAGAGGTAACTTTAAAGGTAAGGTGGGAGATCCTGGAAAAACAGTCCCAGGAGAATTTTTTACTATATTGCTTTACATGCCCTTCACACCCCGATTGCAGCCAATTAATTGAATGCTATAACACAAAAATTTAATATTTTAGTCACCTGTGGAGCGGACAGGACTGTAAAAACATCATCCAATCATTTTAACCGGCCCGTTCTAAATGATTGGATTGTGATATGTCTATCAAACTCAAGTGCCATTCGTCCCTCCCCCCATCTACACAATGCCGTCTTCATGCACTAATAGTGCACTCTTTGAGCACTTGTAAACAAAGGCAACGTAGTGAGAGCCAGAGCTCGGCTAGCAACATTAGCTAGCATACTACATCAAAATACGGTATGTACTTAAACGTAAGTGACATTATGGCAGAAAAGGTGCCGATATCGAGTCAGAAAAGAAAACCTGTTTTGGAGAAGCTACTGCAAAGAAAAAAGCTGAAGGAGAGCGGAGTGCATCAGTGGCGTCAACTGAAGCAACAGAAAGGGCAGCAAAATGATGCCATGGTGGCCATATTTCTATTTGATAGGTAAGTTAACGTTATGTCTTTAGGACTTTTGGAGAAAACCGTCGATGCTGCTCAGCTCTCGTGAACCCTCGGGAACAAGCATTGTGTGTTCTGGTCAAACTGTTTTTCCTGGATCTCCTACCCTATCTTTAATGATTCTCTATAGGACTTTCAAAATTTTGTTATAAAATTTGTTGTAGAATTTTGGAAAGTTCCTTGGTCTTCATGGCGTTACTTGCTCACAGCACCAGCTCCACAAGCACTAAAACATTCGTATATATAGAGATGCAGGATTTTGAGCCTAGGGCTTATAAGCTGGTTTGTGTCTCTCCTATAAAACGAGTATTCAGCATCTGTGATTTACTAAAAATAATTTAAAGTTTCTAATCACAGAATAGTTTCCCCACGTTCTCTCAGTCCATTTTAAATTAGCTTTGACTGAGAGAAGACAATAGCCTCTTCACTTACTGTATATTGGTATAGATTCTTGGCCAATCAGGTCATGATAATCCTAATTAAAGATCTCTGTGCCTGGTCTGTAGGTGTTCTGAAGAACTGACAAAGTTTTTTGGATGGAAATTAAATTAATTAAAAAACCTTAAGTTGTTCACATTTAGCTTCTTCCTTATTCAACCTGCTTTTGTGAATGGCACGGTCAATTGTGCTCCCAGATAATGGTTTCTGGAAGTGTTCCTTAGCTCATGCAGTCATTTTTTTCTGTTTTTCATTTTTTTTTTCCCATTTCAAAGATGTAGACAAAACAAGGTGCAAGTTCATAATAAATAAAAATGAAAATAGTCAAATATTTTCTAGGTCAGAATTGTGCCTGTTTTTAATGCAGTGCTGCCTGAGGGATGAAAGCTCACAGGAACGCATTATTGATTTTCACACAGAGATTTCTCCAGATTCTCTAATTATTTCGATCTTCAATAGATGACAGAATAGTCAAAGTCATTGCAATTTGTTGTGCAGCCCCCCCCCACCACCAATCTTTATTTCTGAGAGACTCTAAATCTCTACGGTGCTCTTTCTAGATCCAGTCATGTTACTGACCTATTGTCCAAATCAGACTCAACATGTCGTGGAGCCATTTTTTGAATTCAACTTACTTTTACAGCATTTTTGTTGCCATGTCCAGACTTTTAAAGAGATGTGTTGCTGCGATCAAGTTCAAGATGAGGTCATCTTTTTCTGGTAAAATGGTAAAATGTTGAAATTTTTATTTATATAAATGTTTTCTGAGTTTTATAGATAATGAAATGTTGGTTTATGAGCTTTGCAAATCAATGCCCGGTTTATATATACACTACATTCATGTTGACACATGATCAACCATTTATAGGAAACACATAGCTATTGTTGCTCGTGTTTGAAGATTGATCAACTTCTGTAAAGTTACGCCTCAGATAACCTCAGCTTGAAATCATTCATGGAGCCTGTATGAGGTTAAAATTGGGGCTGGAGTGATGCAGAAGGAATGAGGGGAAACAGGAAAAGGAAAAGAGGAAGGAGCCAGGATCTGATCATAAATTAGGGGTTTGTATCTAGGTGCAGATAGAGATGAAGGTGAGAGAGTTCAAGGAGGGAAGGTGATCCTCTCGTCTCAGAGATTAGTGTCATCCAGGTTAGCAGGTTTATCTCATATAAGTCCCAGGACAGATGAGTGTCCTGTCTCAGTTAGTGACAGAGCCTTCTACATCTCATTTAACCGTGTCAGGTAAAATCTTTCTGCTCACCTTTCATAAGGAATATATATTTCAGGATTGCTCCTCACCTAAACAGTTGTCTTTTAAATGCATCTCAGATCTGACAGTGTTAGTAGTTAACCTGATATGATGAACACATGAGTAACTCCTAATATGTTATAAGGTTTACATTCTCACGGAGAAATCTGCTTCATGAAAATGACACCAGATGCATTCATGCTAGTTTGATCACAAACGGTGTATTCAGGTGAAAGAAGAGTCATTTAAAACATGTTGCCATTACAGTGACAGCAGCTGTAATGAGAAACTTGGAATCCAATCTATGTTTTGAGTGTTTCTCCAAATTCATTTACTTGAATTTACAGTTTCACATGCCTGCCCCATACGTTGTTATGAGTTACAGATGGGTGGAAAATTAAAGGAAAAAATAAAATTCAAACGTGACTTAGAAATATTTTTGCAACCACCAGAACAGCTTAAAGTTATTTCTACCATATGCAAGAAATAAATAAAAGATAAAAGTAGTCTGAGACTGTAAGCATCACATTCATGTAAAATAAGCTTTATGACAAATACTTTACACTTTGTTAGGCACACCTGTTCAATAGCTTCCAGAACTAATCAGCCAATCACATGGCAGCAACTCAATGCATTTAGTCACATGGTCAATACGACTCACTGAAGTTCAACCTGAGCATCAGAATAAGGAAGAAAGGATTTAAGTGACTTTGAACGACAGACTGGTTGGAGATGATGGAAAGGCAACAGGAACTCAAATGGCCACAGATTCTAACCAAGGTATGCAGGACATCATCTCTGAACACACAGCACGTCCAACCTTGAAGCAGCTGGGCTACAGCAGCAGGAGACCACACCGGGTGCCACTCCTGTCAGCTAAGAACAGGAAACTGAGGCTACAATTCACACAGACTCACCAGAACTGGACAATAGAAGATGGAGAAACGCCGCCTGGCGTGATGAGTCTCCATGTCAGCTGCAATATTTAGATGGTAGGGTCAGAATCTGGCATAAATAACACGAAAGCATAAAATCCACAACAGGTAAGACTCCTGTTTTCAGCCACCCGACCATCCATGAACCAATGAACAAATTTACTTGAAACCCCTCTATGTGGTTATTTACGATTTGTGTAATGCGTGTTTACGAAGCAACCATTGTCGTAGCATCAATCATTGAAAATCATCACACAAATAATGGCTTTAAAAATCCCAATGTTACTTTGACGCTGGTCTTTTTTTTAAAAACCTGCAGCGTACTGGCCTTTAGATACCAAAAAGACAAAAAATCTGAAGTTCACCAAAGCTTGAGACAGATGGCTACCTGCATAGCTATTTTAGTGGAAAGAATAGGCTAAAATCCTTCAGCGTGCATATAGGATTGATCATTAGTGCTTAATTCAACATCGTGTGCTCATGAACCAACAAAACATCCAGCATAAAAACTGATTAAACCCCCAGAAACCATGGATACCCAGTCTTTAAACTACACACTACAAACATCCTCTTCATGGTGGTTCTAGATGCAAAGTCTGTGAATATGTGTTCAATAATTCATGGCAATCAATCCAATAAATGCTGATATTTCAGTCTGGACCAAAGTGGTAGACCAACACTTCCATCCACAGAGCCATCATGTTTCCTTGGCCGAAGATTTCATGCTTTATTTTCATCTGGTTCCTGTGGCAAGAAACGTAATGCCAAGAAAAGTGCTTCTGACTGGCTGTCATGTATTATCCTGTAAACTGCTCTGGCTCTTTGACCCCTCTTTGAAACTGTCTTTCCCTCAAAACAGATGACATCCTTGGCTACAGTACAGTCCACTGTTTCTTTGAATGTACCAGCTGCTTTACATGAAAACACATTCTTCTCACCACTAATAGTAGCTTTAAAAATATATCTTCATACACTTCACTGCAAAGCCCCAAATACCAAGATAAGACTCGCCATATTCTCCCTAAACCTTGTTGGTGGTTGCTTTCAGAATTGGTCACCAAAGCCATCAAGTCTGAGTTGTATCTTGTTCTTGAGGAATACAATGTAGGTCTGAAAATGGCCTTATGTTTACAACAGGAGAGACACTCAACTGAACTGGATCCAAGCAAGTGTGTTTAAGCCATCCTCATATAACAAACATAACCTTTGCTGGATAAACCACAATATTCTTCTCTCAGAGACAAATGAAACCATTTTAGGCTTGCTGAGGTAATAGGACCCAGATGGTAGAGCTGATATAAAAGCCAGGTAATTTCATACAAGGGCACTGTGAAAGGACTAGATGCTTCTCGTTTGAATTGAAGCAGACTGGCGCAGACTCTTGCATTAAGCCAGATAAGCCAATCCTGTGTCTCCCCAACTAGATAATCCTCGTAAACTTCTATAATTTCCTTAAAAAGAAATTTGATTACTTTCCAATTAAATCCACTTGCTCGGAGGAAAGTCTTATGGGGTGAAGAGAAATGTTGCGAACTCCTGATTTTCTTTTAAAGCTGCAGCGAGCGACTCTGTGAAGTTCGCTGAGATTAAATACTGATATGATCATTTCTGCTAAATGCAATTTTCACATGCACGCTCTCACAAATGCATGAATTCTTTCTCTCCAACAAACACATGCAAAGATGCCACACATCTACAACTTTGTATACACTGTACACCTATCATTAGGTGCAGACAAACCCACTCCCACCCCAACTTATCCTTTCTATACAGTCTGACTTAAGTGTCACTGATGCCTGTCACTG
>JAOXYM010000006.1:25321619-25336655 GCA_028567055.1 Leptatherina wallacei | reverse complement strand
GGGGGGGGACTGGTCTCAGAAAAGCGACACAAATATAAACGACTATAGAAAAAAGATCTCTTTGACTGAAGTGATGGAGTATGTTAGAGGATGTAGACTCCACTGTGTGGGGATTTAAAACAAACGGTACAAAAAGACCTCAAACACTGAAACTGTGGGAATTCTGCAGTGTGTTGGAAATTTGCAGCAAGCCGTGATATCTGCAAATAATGAAAACTATGCAAAAAGTTTTTTGCACTAGGGGGTAAATTTTAGCCACTGAGACCAATATCAACTCTATTGATATGTCTTGTTGATGTTTATGTACATCAACATTACTCGTTGGCACTGCTCCAAAGAGGAGGAGAGGTTTTTCCAGACATGATAAGAAAAGAAACCCTAAAAATTATTTTACTATTTCCACTTGGTATCCTTATTTTTTATTATGTTTGAAGACAGAAAAGAAATGTACTTTCTTGTTAACACCCAGACCCTGTCAGAATGCAGAAATTTTAAGAAATGTACATCCTCTTCTTTTCCAGGAGTATGGACATATGTGAGGATTCATTAAAAGCGAACCTGACCATTTAATTTTTACTCTAGATTAACTTTGTTCCCATTATGACTCCAAATACTTTGTAATTATTCAGAACAAAGAGCAGCTTTTTTCTTATCAAGAGCATCTTTGTCACACTCTATGGCTGGGAAGGAGGTGGAACTCAAACACAGGACCGAAGGAGACAGATCAATTAAAGAAACTATTTACATAAAACAAATGACACTCCAAAGTAAGGATTATTGAAAAACTTAAAAAACAAACAAACAAACAGTCACTGACAGACCAACTGAGAAGATACTATGAGAAGGATCTGGAAAGGAGCAAAGAAAACCAGGGAGTATTTAAACTGAATTTAATAACTAAACTGCAAGCAGGTGTGGTAATCAGAAACAGAACCAGAGTGAGGAAGGAGGCAAAACTATTCAGAATAAACAGGGGGAGCCAGATCTGCTAAATAACACAGAAAGAAAACACAAATAACCATAATACATACAAACTAAAATAAAGCAAAAGCCCTAAAGCATGACAGTCCTCATAGGCACGAGAGGATTTAGTCAAAGTGTCTTGTGATTGGTCGAATTCCTGGAGGCTCCTTCAGATACAGAGAGGATATTAATGACTTGTAAATGTGCACTAGGACTGTTGCTACTTGTAAACAAAGGAAATTCTTTGACAAACAAGCTAGGTTTTTGAGCATGACATCACCTTAAATACAGGCGTACTCTCGACCACAAGCATGTTTCCCTTTTGTTCTGCGTGTAAAGAATTTCCTTTATTTTAGAGAGCAATAGATTCCATACTAGCGACTGGTGTAGTGCAGATTCAGGAGTCACCATCATCTTCTCCCCTGACCCTCTGCAAACTTCTGGGAGTTCGACCAGGAGAAAGTTCTCCCTCTTCTGAAATCTTTTCTAAACAATTATTTTCGTTCAGTCATGTGATCTTTGTAGGCAAGTAATTAGATCAGAGGTGCCCAAGTCCAGTCCCACGAGATCTACTATCCTGCAACTTTTAGATGCATCCCTTTTTCAAATGGCTGAATTCCCTCATGCATGTCATTCAGCTCTGCACAGGCCTGGCAGGGAATCATTTGTTTGATTCAGGTGGGTTGGAGAAGGGATGCATCTAAAAGTTGCAGGAGAGTAGCTCTCGAGGACTGGACTTGGGCACCTCTGGGTTAGACATTTCCATTCGCTTTAAGTGGTGGACAAATCAAGAAAAATGACTGGTGAAACAAAATGTAAATGTCAGACATTGAGAATTTTCAATGTTTAGATCAGGGCTACTCAGTTCGGTCCTACGAGGGCCGCAGTCCTACAGGTTTTCAAAGTTTACCTGCTCCAACACACCTGACTCAAATTAAATGAATCGAACAGCCTATGAAGCTCTGCACAATGACTCATTTAGTGTGTTGGAGCAGGGAGACATTGAAAACCTGCAGGACTGCGGTCCTAAATGAGTAGCTCTGGCTTACATGCTCTGGCATGCTTACACTCAGCTCTTTTTGATCCCAATGAAAGGTTTGCAATCCACTTTTCCCAACATATTTCTGTAAAATCCGAGAATCACTCTCCCTTTTCCATGAGTTCATGATGAACCATGAAATAACCTCAACCAATTGTGAGTGAAGGGATTGGACTTCAGACTGATCTGGTCAGCCTGCTACTGTTTTATTGTATATTTTTAATAGGTTTTATTAGATTTTGGCTTTCCCCTCTCACTTTACTTTTTTAGAACTGAAGTTCTGCCTCTGGGGAAGTTTTAATTAGTAGTTTAATTTAACTGTGGGCCACTGTTGAGGATCTGGTCCTCTTTTATTTGTGTTCTGGTGCACATGGTGGTTGTGTTTTTTTGTTTTTAGTTATAAAATGGCTGGCTCCCTACCTATAAGGCCCATCTATTTAAATCTTTTGAACCCTTTAGCCTTTTTAAAAAATTAATAAATAATTTTCAGTCAAAATAAAAACACTTATACTGAACGCTACACCAAGTTCACCAGGAGTATTGCAGTCAGAAGAAGTCTTATATTACCAGTTCAGTCTGGAGTCCAACTCTACAGCCTTTTAGACTCGAGGAACTAAATCCAAGTATGATATTAAAAAAACAAAAACAAAACTGAAGCACATATTGATTAAGAATCAAAAGTTAAAATACACACTTTGGTGAAGACAAGGAGTCAACCAGCATGTGCTGAGGGTTTGGTAGTTTCCAGTCACTGCCCTAACCTTATTTGTGGCACACTACCAGGCCAGGGGAGGGCAATCATTAATTTATAAGTGCTCTTATCTCAAATATAAGACAAGCTGGTACTGCTACATATGTGCTCTTTATTTCTCTTACTTGCCTGTTTCTATGCCTACATAGTAATAACTGTGAGACTATGAGGGTTCGGATACTACCGTCCTGAAAATGCGGAAATCTCCTTCACCACATGGTCTGATCTACAAATGGCTGGATGGATCACCACTACAAGCTGCGCACATCTAATAAGGCAGATGTGGCGTCACATGAATACAAGCTCTAGAATAAAATAAATAAAATAAAACTAGAATAAAACTATTCATGAAATGCATCTTTCCAGATGTCAGCCACAAGAGCTGCATGTAAAAGAGCCAAATGTCCCCTGAGGTGCTCAGCCCGTTATAGAGATGCTGACGCGTTTATCAGAAATCTACACAATCCATCATCTCAGAAAAGTTAAAAAGGAGTCATCTGATGTGTCATCTCTCTCCAGATTCCTGCAGGGAAAACTCTTGGAGTGCTCCATCAGCATCCTCTTTAACTCTCAACAATACTAGCGGGTGTCTTGTACAATCATTCCCAGTGCTGATAAAAAAATGGCTTCAGAAGAGTCTAGTTTTGAAACAGATGGGGGGTGTAAGAGGGATGAGCAACAGACATTTGTTCACCATGTAGGAGCTCAACATCACCAAAGGCACAATAGATTCTCTCTTTTTTTCTTTAGCAGAGATGTAAACAAAACTTCATTCTACTTAGTTTTTCAGATGCCAATCAAGCAGACATGATTCAAAGTCATACCCAGATTTTCAATAGAAGCCATGATAATATTTACTATTCCTTAAGTAGATTCACTTCAAGAAAAAAAAGAGGAACGAATAACGTTGGGTTCTCATTAAATTTGAATATGTTGAAACATGAGCCCATGGTTTCCTTTACAATGCTGGAGTTGCTCAGTGTTTAAGCCTTAGATTTTATCTTCACAGTTTGATAGACACGTGCTGCTTCCTCAGCTGTGTCCTGGTATTTAAATACCACTGAAACAGCAATATCATGAGCCATGAGATGAAAAGAAATATTTACATAGATTTCAATTCTTATCTAACTGTTTGAATGTAAAAGTTTTAATCCTAAATCTTAATGTAATTGATGTAATGTATGAATACAGTTATAGCGCTGTCACCTTAAGAGTGCAAGGGATTCTGGGATGTGAGGTTCCTGTAAAAGCGGATACACTCGGTTGAGTAGTAAAAATGTACGCTGAGCAACCACACGTCTACGCCTCATATTTTATGTCTTGTTAGCCAAAGTAACAGACATTACAATAGACATCAGTATTGTTTATTTATGTTTATGGAAAATTCAGGTGAAGCAACCTAACAGCTATGTAGTGATATGATTTGCACAGAGCACCTCTGGTGATATTGATAATAAAAAAAAAAGATCAACTCATGACCATGAATTATTACGTTGTGGCCGTGGAATACTACAGCAAGGGAACGAATCAATTAACCTGCGGCCATGTGTTAGTTATGCGCATATCTAAGGGCCATTATCATTTGATTTGATTCTATTTCAATGTTTGAATTGATTATAGAATTGTAACCAAGCTTACTGGGTTCGCCTAGCTGAACAGTTTATCATACAAACCAGGTTCACCGTTCAACAGCAGCTACACCATGATATTGTTCCCCAAAAACTAGAAATCCCACAAAAAGTCTGCCTATGGTAGCCCTGGGGAGGCATGTGTTCTTCTCAAAATCCCCAAAATATTATAACTGAGATGTTCCGTTACAATGATATCCAGCAATCTGTTCTGATTTATCTCAACAGGATACCTAAGTAAGAGACGCTTAATTCTGCTGCTGAAAGCACGTAGTCTTAAATGAAAACAATATGCGAATATTGGGCAAGATGCTGATGCATTACTAGTGTTTTGTTCCCACGCATTCGTATTATTTAAGTGATGTCACCAGAGGGGCACGGTAGATTTGTGAAGCAAGCAGGAATTTACAAAACTGGGCTGTCAAAGCTGATGACATACAGTAACAGCCTTTGGTGTTTGCCGTTCACAATGCAGGCAAATCAGACTTTTTTGCCCATATGTGACCCATACTTGATATTTTTAGACAATCTGAAAGGCATAAATTACTTTTTCTTTTTTTTAAATCTGACCAAGACCACTTTCATATGTGGTACTAAATCAGGTACATAGCTGATGTTTTTCAGAGACCTCAGTCTAAACAGTTATGTCACATTTCATCCAATTTTTATGTCACTTGAAGTGAGAGAAATGTCATAATTCTGAACTAGTGGAGGTGGGTCAAATGTAAAAAATAGACTAAACAAGGTTACATCATAGCTTATTATGTCAGTCCCCATGCTCAACAACCTCAAAATTCATACACATTCGCTGACACGTGTAGTTTCCGTATTTATCTCTGTAAGTGTCATGTTTTCTTCACGTGTGTCTGAGTGTGAACATAGCTTTAGTCTCTCATTTAGTTTCTCCTGCTGATTGATGTTCGGTGTCGGCTGTGACTTACTGAGGAATCCCAGCGGCAAACGCTTAAGTGCATGTTGTAAAACAGCCAGTGTGTTGATATCTAGTTGCTAGCGTGCAGTGATGTAAAGTGAAATGCTGATGTAAAGAGATGCACTGAGACAGAAAAATGTTGTGAAATGTGTTAGTAAAAAGTAAAAAAGTGATATTAATGTTACTTTAATGCCATCCGGGATCACACTGAAAGTAGTGTATTTCAGTAGCACATCTGGCAATAACCCAAGAGAATATTACTGATGTGAGAAATTAAGTCTGTTTCAAAGCAAGCCATATTTTCCCGACCTTACCCAGGCAGTTTGTCAGGTGTAAAACTGCAATAATGCAAGTAAACGTGCACTGAAACAGTGACTGTGCACAAAATTTCAATTTCAAAGTAGATTTACTTGAGAATACTAGCTGTTACCAAGGAGCTCAATCCTGCCTCTTCCAGTTGACAGTTATGTGTGGTATTCAGCCCCGTTCCCTCACATCAAGAAGTTTCCTGGTTTAAACCTTATCTTCTGTGTGGAGTTTACATGTTCTCCCCATGCACGAGTGGGGTTTCTCCAGGTGCTCCACGTTCCTCCCACAGTCCATAAAAAACCATGTATGTTATGCTAACTGGTGATTCTAAACTGACCCTTGGAGTGGTTGTTTCTGTGATGGACTGGCAACCCAGACAAGGTGTACCCTGCTTCTTGCTTGATAGCAGCTGGAATAGACTCGTGCTTCACTGGAATCTTGGATTAGATTAAGTGGGAGTAGAAATTCGATGAATGTTTTGCTCCAACCTCCCAATGCAGACGTTTTCTTGTTAAATGTCACCCAACGGTTAATATATGAATATTTGTCGAAATAGTGTAACACTGCATCCCTCTATGCAGTTATTTTCATGAGCATCAGCAAAAACTGAGAAAATCATGTCTGTAGACACAAATCAGTAGATTAGGTTTATATGATGGTTTGCCCAGAGACTATGATGACCTGTTTTTAGCTGCTGTTTGTCTTTAAAATTTCATGCATTTCCTTTTTGTGTTGGTGTAAAAAATGCATTTTTTTTTCTCCTGTAAATTTTCACTGTCTCTTAAAATTACAGGGGAAAAGGTGTCCCATGAATTCAACAAGGAGCACATTTTTTTCTTTTTGATTACGAGATCATTCTGAATTTAAGAGAGAGCTGGCAACCCTGACTGAACTTAGCATGAAGGATGTTAATGGCTCAGTTAAACTGACCTTTTTATATGAAATTAGCAGTGCTAAAGATTAAGTGTTCACATATTGTTTGTTTAACGTACACTTGTACTGAAAACAAATTCAATAATTTATGGTTTGACGAACAGAAACCAACCAATTTATTTATTTTTCTGCAACAACAGTCTCACAGCTGTTAGTTATTTGTGATGGGAGGTGCAGCTCTTTCCAAAGATCTGGTCCTTTGGCCTGGCTCCTGAGGAATAGCTGTCTCTCTTGGCTCCCAAATGGCTCTTCATTTAGTATCGCAGAGCCTGAATTTTAGCCTCATTTAACAATTTTGAATAATTTGTGCCGGTAAGAAATTTTTCATTTGGTCTTTTCATAAAAGGCTTGTTTTTAGGCAAATTTTTGTTGCAAAAAACAATTACTATTTTCTTATATCTTAATCAAACTTTCAAATGAACAACTGAACAAAACAAAAAATTATCTTGATTTTACAAATTTCCCAGTCAGCTTTGCAGTTTTTATGCTGAAATACATCCGGATGCTGCTTCTTTTTCAGTTTTACTCATTTATTAATTTTTTCCCCTGATGTACTTGCTTTCAAATCCAGTCCATTTCCTTCGCTCTGGATTGTACCACTCGACTTACTCCTTCCTTTTTATACATCCTAGTCCATCCTCGCATATGATTGGCTGCATGGTGTGCAGATGAAAATGAAGCCCCGGCATTTGTTGGCTCTTGTTTGCTATAAAGAATTGGTTCTTTGTGAACAATATGCAGTTTTGTGCAAGTTCATGCTTCTCACAAACTACTTCAAAATTCATCTCACAGGTTAAAATGAATAGCTCACTTTCAGTTCACCATTTCAATTTTGAACTAGTTCAAAGTTCAATTCATTGAATTTTTTTTGAGGCATGAGAGTGGGAGTAAGAGACTGGACTTATGAAAGAAAAGAAATTAAAATGTTGTGTTTTGCAGTGGAATCAGTTTTACTAAACCTTAAATTCTATCACACTACATGCATGTGGAACAGATGTGTGGAAAAAGGACAAAAATAACCTTTTTCAGTGTAAAAGAAGCTATTTTCAGCTTACACCTTCCATAAATATGAAGCCAGCATGTGAAGCCCCAGCGAATTCCTTATATGTCACATGATCATGGCAGCCAATCAGATGTCATGATAATGCTGCTACTGGTAATAATGATGAGGTTTTGTTTTGATAATTTACTGGTTTAATGCAGGTTATAGTGCATTATGTTTTATTAGATCCATCATATTACTTTTACATATTGTATTTCTTTATTTTCCATTTAATAAATGTGAATAATATGATATTAATCTATAGTTTAATTACTCTATCATTTTTAAAAGATTTATTTGATCCCATTTTTATTTAATTTAACCAACAGAATGATTTATTATTGTTTTAAAAGCATTTCTTTCAAGTATTGATGTTCTTCAGTTTCATTTATATTTCATATTACCCTTGCAATAAAGATATCAACGCACACTGTACAATCATGATTTCCTTTAACGGGCAAGAAGTATCGAAATCGGTATCTGTATCGATGAAAAAGTACCGTAAACTAATGGTATCGTATCGCCCATCCCTATTTGTAAAGTAGTGTGAAGTAGGTATAGCAACTGGGAAATGTACATAGTGACCGTTACAGGACTTAACATAATCAGAACAAGCTCACCATCAAGTTCTTTATTTGTAAGTACATTTCGTTTAAATCAATGTTCACAGAAAAACAAACATGTTCAATGAAAGCGTTCTTTTGAAGTTGTTCGTGCAAAACACTGACAATATGTCACTGCTATTCTATCTTTTTAATTTTCTTTTACCATAGAAGTATTTGCTATTTTTTCTGATGGACAACCTTTAAGGGGACTTGAATGAACTGGTAGAGCTATATAAACGGATGAGCCGCCCATGCAGCCAAGCAAAATTATTCCAAATTCATTTACTTTTTGTTTGTTTTTTTTACCAAAAAATTAATAAATCCTGTTCCGTATTATACAATGTCTTTTTTAAAAGAAAAAAGAAAAATGCCAAGGATTCTTTGGCACATGGACACACGTATCAGACAGGCTTGTGTGTTGGAGCCAAAACAGTCACATCTCACACCAGAGCTTGAAAATAAAAATTTGACATTGATCAAATAAAACCTAAGCTTCAAACAGAAACATTAGGATAATAAACAGCACCACATGTAAACGCTTCACCTGAGCTCCTGTAAGAGCTTCTTCTTTTTCTTTGTTCGGCCTCACTCACAGTCATATGTGAGACCGGGGCAACGTTGAGACGTGCAGGCTTTGGGGTCGCTCTGAGGAACCGCCTCCTCGGTTCATAAGGGTCAGTCTAAGGATGTGCTGTGTTTGTCTTGCAAAGTCATGCTGCGGACAAATTGGGCCTTTTAGAGCAAGTATCTGAAAAAGACCAGCATCTGGAAAGTCTAGCGTTTGGATCCTGCTGTTGTAGCACGCATGCTGATGTTTTTATATGTGAAGAAATTTACCGAGTTTATGTTATCCTTGTTCAGCAGAGTTTAAAGTAAAGGATATTACGAGCATATTCATGAGCCATTATACATACAATATCTGGGTAAACTGCACGTGGAGTTGGGAGAGTGTGTTTGTGTGTGTGTCTATGTGTGTGATTTTTGACATACTCCCAGCTTCCTCATCCATTCCTCAGAAAGAACAGTAATTCATTGTCTGACAGCTGTTTTCTTTTCTGTGAGCCTGCCCTGCTTGGATCATGGGGTGTAATTCCACACACAGGGCCAGCTGGAGATTTTCCCGAAGAGAGAGAGAGAGAGAGAGAGAAAAACCTCCAGTTCTGACACATTTGCCAGCAAATGGCACTAATAAACCGTCTCTGGATCAGAAATCCACACACGTCTGCTCCAGTTAATTTGGATCCACCTGCTTTATGTCCAAAGTACATCAAACCAAACTTCAGTGGACTCCTAATTGAGTTAGACTTTTAATTTAATTATGTGTCAGTAGTTTTTGTTCGGTTTTTGGACATCTCCATAAACACCTGCCCAATTTAATTAACTCAAACTGCATACAGCTCTGTGACTCATGTTAACTATATGCTCAGTTGAGCCTGTTAGCATGCAAATGTAAGATGATTACAATTAAATACAGGGTACGGCTGGGGCTGATAAAAACCTATGCTTTTTTTGTGCTCTGAAGTTTTGGCCTTGATACTCAGAAATCCGCAGGTCAATAACATTTCATCGTTGTGTGTCAAACTTTTTTTTAGAATTTGGAGGTGAGCTTGACTTTGTCCTGCACCCATATAAAGAAATCAACATTTCTAAATGTATTGTTGCTATAAGCAACCTTACAGGGACTGTTGATTGGAAGAAGGAAAGTAACTCTGTTAGTGTAGCCTCATTTGTTTCAGTAAAACAGAAATTAATCAAAAATCTGAGTTTGCCACATCACAGATAAATGTGTTATCAACCACCAAGAAAAAGATGAATGATTAAAGGTGTAGTGCACCCTAAACTGTGTTTTTTGAGCTGTGAACAACATAGTATTACTTAATTTTTTAATATCTTTTAAAAATCTGGATTTTGTGGGTCAAACGGGACTCAAACGGGACCCTTACAGGATAAAACCAGGTTTTGGTTTTCATGATGTATACCTAAATGCGGTGCACCTCTACGTCACGAGAACATAAAAAAGAAACTCACTGCCCCTCCCTCCAGATGCCAAAAAAAAAGAAAAAAGGCAGAACCGCTAGTTCTTTGAGACTGATAGATACACGTTGCTGAATCTTTCAGCATGATTTATAAAACATACTACCAGACTCAGAATGTCTGCAGAATGTTTGAACTTGGTTGATTCAGATTGCAAGCGCTGACAGACTGGTAGCGAGCGGTCTGTAATGGTGCGTTCAGACCAAACGTGGTTTCGGCATCAGGGGCGTCATGTTTACATGTTAAGTCTATGTGAACGTGTGTCAAGGGGCGTCGAGCCTTCTAGCGGCGTGTTTGGAGCGTAACGCGCATCCAAAACGGCGGATGCCAGAGTGGGAAAATCTGAACTTTTGCCGCTCAACGCTGGGCATCAACCAATCAGAGCGACTCAGCTTGATGACGTAGAGACGCATATTCTGACAGGACAGAAAATGAAGAACCAGGGGAAATCTCTTCACTTTACAAAGACGATGGAGGACAAACTGATCGTGGCTGTCTGTGCGCACCCTGTCATTTATGACACGTCCTCCTCTGAACAATCTGGTGAATCCAGACACGGCGCAGAGATTCTCTGGCCTTGTGGAGCAAATAAAGCCAAGCCACTTTCTCAATTTCATCCGCCATTGTAGAAAGACAAGCAAAGGAAAACATCCGGTTCCTGCAGTCGCGCGTCTCGGGCATCAAGAACGTTTTTGATGCTGGATGTCAAGCGTCTTATTTACCAGTGTCAAGCGTCCAACTTTGAACGTCAAGAGCGTTTTTGATGCCGTTTGGTCTGAATGCACCATCAGTGTTTGCAGCCACTGTGAAGTGAGTCAGACCGTGGGGTGGAGTTGCACAAAAAGCAGGGTGTGTAGTTTCCCTTTAAATCATTCAACTGGTGAAAAAATTCCAGGGAATGATTATCACAAACAATTGTTTGAGAAAAATGAAGTCAACAGAAAAAATAGCTGAACAAAAGTAAAACCTATAAATGGTTGGTTCTCATTCACAGGAAAGAAAAGAAGAAACTGCAAGACAAATATCGACCTCATCACGCTGGTATTGAACGATGCTGATACTTGCGTTGGTATCGATACTATGTTGGTATCGATACTATTGATATTTGTATTGATCCGCCAGCCCTATTTACAAGTAAAGATGGGCAGAGGCTCTCCAGTCTGTGAAAGAGTGCGTAAACACTCTATGCCCAGACAGCATCCAATACAATTCAGATTTAAAGCCTGATTAAATACAGATAAAAAAACCTGATTGGAATAAAAATGCATCATGTTGAACCGTAGAAGATTGTAATCTGATCACACTCATTCGGATCAAAATTTCCTTTTGATGTAGACGGGTACATATTCTGAATGTCGGGTTGAAATAATCCTGTCACGTCAGTTACATGGCTTCTAGTGCACTAATAGATTAAATCAATAAACTGAGAGGTATCTGATACAAATACATTATTTAAGATATTATAAAAAAAAATTAATGATTAAGGAGAGAAACTGAAATTAGCAATTCCAGAAATCACCGGTTCTTCTTCTACCGCTGTTTCTGGAAATTCAGACAGCAGTGCAGTTTTGGACATGTCAAAGTGATTTATTTTTTTTAAACGTGCATGTAAACGTACGTCATGATTGGAAATACTATACAGGTCTGATCGTAATTGTAACCAGATTGAAAAGTGTGTAAACAGGGCCAATTTGATGTGAGAATTCAAGTGGAAGAGCAAGAGACCTGCTCGGGTTGCAGAGCATCAGTTGTACCCATCGATACCAGCGGTCATCTGTAGAAGATTTTAAAAAGTAGCAATGAGGTGGATGTCGCTTCTGAACTTTCTGCACCATGAATTTACTGAGCGGAATTATTCCTGAAAATTCAGTTCTCAGTTCTGTAAATTCTGACATCTAGGGAAGATGCATTTTACGGACAATACAGTGAGCTAGCTAGCTGCTATTCTAAGACTAATGCATCATAATGGCTCATTGTTACTAGAGACAAATTAGGATTTGCAAGATGAATTTTCAACATCAAACTGTGATTTTAGACGGACCCAAACATCTGCAAACATCCAGGGTCTAATATGCTGAGCAGGTGGTATTTGCTATGGTTTTATGTTTGGTTGAGCCAGTTAGTATGCACATATCAAGTACCGTACCATACCGTCCTCTTCCGCTTATCCGGGGTCGGGTCGCGGGGGCAGCAGCCAGGCGCTCGCCCCCCGTGCCGCACCCCCAGGCCTGGCTCCAGGCCTGAGGGTGGGGTTGTTCTTTCTCATCATAAGGGTCTTTAAGCCGCACTTTGTCTGGTTCCTCCCCTAGACACCTATTTGCCATGGGTGGCCCTACCAGGGGCATGAAGCCCCCGACAACATAGCCGCTAGGATCAACAGAACGCTCAAACCCCTCCACCACGATAAGGAGGCGGCCCGCTCAGAGTGCCAGGTCATTACATATCAAGTAATCAAAACTGAACACAGGGCTCAGATGGGGCTCCATACATTAGTTGTGTATGCAGCTATGTTGACCCTGATACTCAAAAATCAGCAGATCAAAAAAAAAAATCTTACTTTTCACCAGGAGCATTGCCACTTGAGTCTCTCAAAGCATTTGGAAATGAACTTGGCAGCTCAATCTGCAAGCATCTGCAACCCACCATTACCAGTAACACCTTGAGTTGATCTGCACAGAAGTTTACAGGTGCCTTCAGAGAACGGTAATTCCAGCCTTGCATCGTGAAGTGTAATAAAGCTGTCAAACACTGCTTTAATCACAGTGCTTGTGTTATAAATGTAATATACATGTCTTCCTACTTCATGTTGTCAAACAAACAAAATAGATCTTAGAATCTGAACATTGTTAAACATCGTTTCACTCATAAATATCTTGTAACTTATAACTGGATTTAAAGTGTGGTATTGCTCTGCAATCCCGGTCTGAGGGATTCGCTCCATGGCGCTCCGCTCAGAGTGCCAGGTCTTTTTAATGACTCTTGAACACAACCTGTTTTACAACCATTTTCCCTTTCATTTCCTGTCTGGATGACCCAAACCTCTCTGGAAGGACGCTTGTAACATATCTCTGACTTGGTTTGGACACCATCTCTGCCCTTAATTTGTAGACAGGATGTTTAACTGGACCACCTGGAGGGTCACTAGGAAAGGGGCCCAAGGGTGATTTTCCCCAGATGGTTTAACATCAGTGCATTCACCCCTGTGTTGACTGAGATGAAAACGGCATTACACCATAAGGCTTTTAGCTGATTGTGTGTTTCGCTGCAGCTGAAGGATTACATGATTCTATGTGGGTCTAACAATTTTTTTTAGCCTCTTCATGAAACAATAATATGCTCCACAAAAGGTTATTATGAAAAGGCTCATGTTTAGGTTTCAAGAACTTCAGTAATTGGATAAACTTTTACTTAAACCCCGCTCTTTAAATCTAAAAAATTAAGTCTGGGGTTTTAATTCCAGCGATTGCAAAAGTGAATAATGATTTAGTACAAGGCAATGACATTCAATGAAGAAGAGATTTGCTATCTACACTGATTTCTTCAATCTTCTTTTGTAGCACTTTTCCCTCAAAATGTGCAATTTCCTCTGTAATTTCACTTTAACTTTATTATAATGCTTTCTAGATGATAAATGACGAGCATGTTTGGGGTGAGATCTGCCACACACAATCTCGCTCAGTACATGTGCAGTCCCCACTGTGAAGGAAATAAACTTAAAAAGCCTGCAAGTGGAGCAATGAAGGAGAGTTTGAAAGATAAGGGCTGCCAGTAGCTTCGTTTTAATGTTTTACTGGCACAGAGTACCAATTTTCAACATACCTCTATCCTCAAGTGCTCATTAAAGAAAAAAATTACACCAGTTAGAGGCTTATAAACTGCTGTATCGCAGCAGCTTGACAGCCTGACAGCCTGACAGCCGTTCCTGTTTCCCTGGACAGGCTTCTGTACTCTAGTGATGGAGCAACACTTTAGATCCAGAACTGCTGACACATAGCTATACTTACTAGGGATAAAGATAACAGTTATTATCAGGTTCTGCATCGTCTTACCTGTGCTAGCAGAATCTCCATATGCTGTACACAGCTGCCCCAGCAAAGGTAAGTATAACCCTCCTGCAGAGCAAAACTCATCAGCTCAAATGACAGAAGCTTCATACCGTGGATGAGTGTGGAAATAGATGATCACTGGGTAGGAAAAGGGTGTGAGTTCTTGATACTGGGTCAACTTTCACAAATTCAATAATAGGTTTAGATTCCACTTTTAGGTCGTTCAATTTAGCCTTTGGTCTAAAGGCCTTGATGAGTTTGTAAACTTGAAATGTATTGACATATTTTTTATACGGAAAAAATCTGAGTAAACCAAAATAAACTCACCAGCCTTTTTTTTTTAATACATCCAATTAATTGGATGGAGATTTGGTGACTGTGGAGGCCATTGGAGTAACTCATTGTCATGATGGAGATGATCTGAGCTTTGTGACATGGTGCATAATCCTGCTCTGATATCAACAAGACATATTGGTCCAAACAACTGCTGTCGTCTTATACTATATAATGTAATACTTATAACAACCCATCTGGTACCAACGGTGGCACTAAAATTATCAAAATTACGTGTTGGGGCCATGAAAATGAGGGCAATTTAAAGTCAATGTTTTTTGTGACATCCACACAACTTTTCTGGTTCCACAAAAGGTTTCATTTTACGTTTTTGAATGCAGAAAAAAATGTTTTCCATATGTTTATTTAATTTCACTAAATAAACTATGGTCAGGCCGTTCTCACAAATGGTTCATGTGACT
>JAOXYM010000006.1:25308330-25321519 GCA_028567055.1 Leptatherina wallacei | reverse complement strand
GTCATGTAATAACCTATGTGTTATATGGCCTATCCATATAAGGCCTATGGATAAAATACATTTTCACCCATTTTACACTTAAATTATTAACATCTGGATCCACAGTTGCGTTTATCGCCCCTTTTAACCACCTGGTCGATAATTATCTAATATTTGACACTTTAAATTTGTTGCAAAAATTACAATTAGGCTTCTTATATCGGCGCCATGACTGTAGTTCTTTAACAAATAAGCTAAAACATTACATCGGTTACGTAGCCTAGATCAGGCCAACCTTATAAAGCTGAACAAGTGATTATACTACTGCTAGATGATACGTGTTGATAAAATGTAAATATGATGGATTTATTTAAGATATAGCTACAGGAAGTGGGCGCAGGCTGCAGTCCGTCCGGTTTTTCCACTTGAGAGAGAAAAACACACTTTCTTCATATTTCAAACATCTTACAGCAGCCTAACTAAATGATCGGTGGAGAGAAAAAATAATTATGTCGGTTTATTTAAGATATTCGCCCACACCAAACCCACCACGCTAAACGGAATAGGAGAAAAAAACGTCCTAGTTGAGAGAGAGACTTCATGTTAAACCAAACATGGCTTCATATGTTTTGCTGAGTATGACTGTAAAGTGTGTGCTCATGATTTTCTAAGATATCTGTGAATATCCGCGCATTGTTTTGCTGGAAGTCATGAACCATTTGTGCGAATGGCCTGACAACAGATAATTTAGTGAAAGTAAATAAAGATATCGAAAAATTTTCTTCTGCATTCGGAAACGTAAAATGCCTTTTGTGGAACCAGGAAAGTTGTGTAGATGTCAAGAAAAAGTTCCCCATTGACTTTACGTTGCCCTCATTTTCAAGGGCCCATCACATAATTTTGATCATTTACGTGCCACCTACACATAAATAAGTGGAGGGTGTCGAAATAACATTGTGCTTATTTCACGTATTTCTGTGAGATCAGGTTGCAACAACCAGGCAGTAGAGCAGGCCGTCCAATAACTACAAGGTTGACGGTTTGAATCCTGCTTGATCCCAGTCAATCTGTCGTGTACTTGGGCAACACACTTCATCATCCTTGCCTCCATTGTCGGCATTGCTGGTTTATGAATATGTATGAATGTTTGGTGGTGGTGGGAGAGGCCGTTGGTGCGGATTGGCTGCCCTATTTCCGTCAGCTGTGGCTACACATGTACCACCACCAAGTATGAACATTGTATGAATGAATAATGCATTTAATGTTTGGGTGCCTTAAAAAGCGTGTGTATGAAAGTGTATATCAAGACCACTCAACTGCGATGTTCTGGACTATCAAAGACCAGAAAAACAATACAATTTACCTTAAGGAAACCATGAAATTGACTCATTATTGTGAATTATCTACTCAATGTTAAAGTCACAGTGATACCAGCAGGTCCAGTGTAATTTAAGGGAAACATCTTGTAAACACCACAGTGCTTTACACTTCGCAGGTGTGTGCAATCTTGAAATGGCTGAGCAGGACACTAGTTGGCATGTACAGCGACTTGCGTTAGCTAGTTGGCATGTTGCCTGTACATCACCATGTCAAATGCAGGAGAAACCGGAGACTTAAAGTTTATGCTCATGCCGTACATTAATGTATAGGACTGCTTGGTATCAGGGTGTTGCAAGCCTAAAAATGACTAAACAAACAAAAAACAACATAAAAAATACAGTTTTTCAGTCATGTAGTATGAAGGAGAGCAGTTAAGCTAGGAGAGATTTAATCATTAAGAAACTGGATCTGCAAAGGATACACACACAACAGACTCCAGCTAACGATTGCTAACTTTTTCCACAGAACTGTAAAATTTTGGTTTCACATATCAGTGTGTTACAAAAAAAAGGTTGTTCTTTTTAAGGTATTAAGGGGGACACAAAACAGAACCAAATACCCAAGAATCAGCAGGAATGCTATGAATCAAATTATACATCCAATAATCAAAGCAAAGTCCTATTTTACAAAGCCAGAGATGCTGGAGCAGGAGATGGAGGCTACATCATAGTATAAATTATAGACAAACTACTAAGTCCACAGAGTCCTGTGTCTGCCAAGTGACATATCTGCACTCTTTCAATGTCAATGTGTAATTTGATCTCAAATATTGATGCTGATAGAAAAATAAAGCAGAGTGAACCACAATCTGTTCTCACAACCTGAGGTAATTCTGGTTTAAACATCCCATTAGGAATTACCTCAAATCTCCAGGTTGGTGCCAATTTACAACTAATGACATCTGAAGGCACTTAAATTAGGAATGAACAAGTTTGATAAATCCAATTCTACTTCAGTTTGATTCAATCCATTCACATTAATTATAATGCGCAATTACAAAAAACTTTCCTGAATGACAATAATAATGCACATAGTGTTGGAGCAGTTATTCCCAAATGTTATGTAAAAAGACACTTTGATGGTCATGGGTCATTGTGGGGGTCATTTTTTAAAGTTCTCAGATAGCTTTAAAAAAAACAAAAAAAAAAACATTTTGCATTTATGTAATATAAAATACATATTTTTGATTTTCAAACATGCATTTCTGCATTATTTACATTTACATTTGCATTATATACTTGAAGGGATACCGTGTAACTTTTGACCCAAGTATAAGCCTAATGTGAGTAATGATATATGATTTCTGGGGTCAATATACAGTGCTCCAAGGGGAATGTCCTCTTCAGAAACCAGACATTGTAACTTAGCAGGAGCTGATCCGTGTCTCATGTGACCTGGAGCGCTTTGCATTACTGCCCCCCCTCTATAAACAGAGGGAGCTCTGCTTTGTGCTACTTTTTCCTTCTCTTCAATCTAAAGTTTTTCATGGCTGAATGAAGTAAGAGGATGAAAACAGTGTCTGCGGAGGCCAGAAAGAGAAAGCGGGAAAGGGATCGCTCCAGAGGAAAGACACGAGTAGACCTTGGCAAAGAATTTGCTGGTTGGAGTCTGATGAAAGAGCAGTGTGGATGCAAAACCCACTCTCTGTTTGCCTCAGTATTATTAGACTGGTAAGTTACATCTTTGCCTGTTGTGCAAACGTACCAAAATGTGATGAACTTTTTAACATCTTCAAGCAGTGTTTATTCAAAACAACGGCAGTAAAAGCCTGATGAGCAGCAGAACGTTGCAGTATATGTCTGTGTCTTTATTTTGCTGTTTAGTAGAAGCTAAAAGCGGCTAGTTGAAGCTACAACCAAAGCTAACGTGACTCCCTACACATTCCGTGTAAGTGGGGCTGGTTTTCATGCAATAAATGTGGCATGAATACTGTGGCAAATATTGTGGCATGAATGGCAGTTGAGCTCAATAAGAAAAATTGACAATGCCACCTGGGGAATATGGCCCCAGGACCAACTTCTTCCTAAATGCACAAACTTATCCAAAGGTCTGGACAATCATTATAAAAAAACATTAAAAAAGGCCTATAGTTGAGAAAAACACATCAATGATTAAAAGGTACACAGTAACAATCTTGCACCAGTGAACTCTTAAAACTGCGTGGTCCCTCTAATCCCCAAACCTAAACCACAATAAAGCAAAACGCAGATCAAATGAGCAGATTGGAAACAACTTGGCACACCATGCAATGTTAATTAAACAAATACACACACACAAACAAAAAAAGGAACAAATAAAACCAGCAAAGCAACAGGGATGCAATAACACAATTACCAGTAGCAGCAAACATGCAGCAAGCCAGCATGCACAATTTAGAGATTCAGAATGAGACTCACCAAAACAAAAAAAGAGCTTCTGGACAAAATTAATTAATTTCCAAACACAATTTGCTTAAGGAAATATGTTCCTTACCAGAGGTGCACAGTTAAAGCGCCATTGAGTTTCTATTTTGAAATTATTTGGACTGAGAGGACAAAACAACGGCCTGTAACAGGAGGAGACGGCTCCCACGTGGGCACCCAGCACTCCTCGTGCCTGAAGAAAGAGACACGGGTATAACTAACTAGATGATTAAAACCGGACCGAACTGATGGAGGGCACCTTACCTGTCGGTAAAATTAAGGTGTGTATGCTCCTGCGAGCAACAGGAGGAGGAGCACAGAATTTCCAGCCCAATCCCACGACAGCCCAGGACCTGAGGCAGAATTAGGGGTCAACCACGGCATTTAATCACAAGGAAAAAAAGGAGACGTGAACGAACTTACCCTGGGAAAAGCCGCAGCCCACCGAGCACACCCAACAGCGGCCCACCTGACGGACACGCGCGTAACAGCAGTGCATCCAGCAGCAGGCACTCCAGGGAAGGAGATCCGAGAACCGGGCGGACTTTAAGTCTTTAAAACTGATGGAAAAGAAAGCGCTTCTCCGTTTGGAGGGCCTTCAAGACTTGAAACAGATCAGGATGCCAGATATCCTGAATCTTGTGGCGTCTCCTGGAGTTACAGTCCCGCAGATAGACCTGCTGACCCACTTGGAAAGGGGCTTCTCTAACCCAAAGATCATGTCTTTCCTTCCTGCGACTAGCATTTGTTATCAGTCGCTCACGTGCACTTGTAAAAGCTACTTTGAGCCTCGAACAATATTCTGCTACCCAGTTCTGCATCGTACCCGGAAGCGGATTGGGTACTCCACCAAGGGCAAAATCAATGGGAAGATTTGGCTCGCGACCATACATCAAGAAGAAGGGTGACTCCCCAGTGCTTTGATGGGGAGTAGTGTTATATGAAAAGAGCACCTGTGGTAGACAAGATGCCCAATCCCGCTTCCGGGACAGCGGGACGGTCCTAAGAAGATTGTGTAAAGTCCGATTGAACCGTTCGCACTGTCCATTCCCAGCTGGGTGGTACGCAGTTGTTCGGGACTTCTCCACACCATACAAGTGACAAAGCTGTAGAATGATAGCACCCTCAAAACATCTTCCCTGATCTGAATGTATGTGGCCTAGCACACCAAACTTATAAAACCACTCTTGAGTGATCACTTGGGCAACCGTAGTTGGTCACGAGTGGGGACAGCCATGGTTCCATTTCATGGAACTATAGTTGGTCATATTGCGCTCAGTAGGCCGAAGACCACGACTTGCATAGGCAACAGGTCTGATGCCACCCTCAGTCTCTTGTGACAATACAGCTCCCAGGCCGCTGTAACTAGCATCCGTCTCCAAGATGAAGGGTTTGGAAAAATCTGCATATGCGAGGACAGGAGCTGACACAAGCTTGGCCTTTAAGGCTTCGAAGCCCTCCTCGCATTGGGGGGCCCAAACCTCATTCATGTAAATATCAAAGAAGTGACAGAACGATTAGTAACTGGCTTGGTTTACTTTTATGGTTTTCATATGCTGTTCAATAGGGAGCAGTACTACTGTAATGTCCCATTAAAAAGTGCTAATGCTGACGCAAGTTATGTGTGTCTTAACACACATAACTTGTTACAAATTTACATGCAAATACTGCTGATATAAGCAAATTTTTTCCAAGTTAGTACAAATAAAACAGCATTTATTGGCAAAAAATTTAACTATTTAAATGATGAAAGATATACTGCAAAACGTTTGCATCTCTTGCATCCTACCTGTACTGTGACCTCTCTGTGGTTTCTCGGCCTTGGGATGCTGCGGCGGCTTCACAAAATGCAAATAAAAGATGTCACTGTACTATGAAATGAGTCAGGAACGCTGAGTTTTAAGGTCAAAAAGCAATATTATTTTATCATTAGTAGCAATATTGACAAGATTACCACCTCAACAATTCTCACCATCATTCAAAGAAGAAGAAGAACAATGGGATTCCCAAACCTAAACAACACAACACTAAGAAATTAGGAAACTGACATTTCCACTGCAGATGGTGTGTTCGGGGAAAGTCTAAATACAGCCTTAGATGAACAACAATACGTGATTTATTCCAAAATATATTGCATCATTATAACATTTTCACTGCTTCCATAGGAACAAGAAGGGTAAGTAGCAGCAAAGTGTAGCTAATCAAATATACTCAGTAAGTTTGATCGCCTTTTTAAAAGCAGAAGTTTGGGCGATTTGCTGTTCTGCAGCATTCAGGTGTCCAATAAAACAATGCCAAGGAGGAAAGACATCAGCAACAGTCTTCGAGGCAACAATTGTTACCACCCATCAACCTGGGAAGGGTAAAGAGGTCATCCCCAAACAATCTGGAGTCCATCATTTTACAGTGAGACAGATTAGTCACAAGTAGAAAGTATTCAAGACAGTTGCCAATCTTTCCTGGAGTGGATGTCCCAGTAAGTTCAACCCAAGGTCAGATTGTGCAACGCTCAGTGAAGCTGCAAAACAAACAACAGATATGTCTCACTCTCTATAGGCCTCAGTTAGCATGTTAAATGTTAAAGTTCATGACAATGCAACTGCAAAAAAGACTGAATAAACTGGCTTGTTTGGAAGGGTTGTCAGGAAAAACTTCTCTCTAAAAAGAACATGGCAGCATGCCTTAGGTTTGCAAAGTTGTATCTAAAAAAAAAAAACCCCACAAAACTACTGGGACAATGTCCTATAGCCAGGCAAGAAAAAAGAGAAAATGTTTAGCCATAATGTATGCCACCATATTCAAAATGAACCAGGCACTGCCTATCAGCACAAACACACCATGTTAACTGTCAACACAGTGGTGGAAGAGTCATAAGTTGGACTTGTTCTCCAGCCACATGATCTGTACAGTCAAATGTGAGACCATATGTCCGACATCTAAAACTTGGCCTAAATTCGGTCATCCAACAGGACAATTAGTTTAGTTTAGTTTAGTTTTTATTCAAACATCCAGAATAATAAAAATAAACAAATACAATGGTCCCAAACACATAATTAAATCTTCCACAAAACGATTGAAAAAGGAAATAATCAAGAAGTGCAAAGTACCAGGAGACAGCTGCACTGAAGCTAGGTCTGCAAGCCTCAATGAACTGAAGCAACACTGTATAGAAGTGTGAGCCAAAATCCCTCCACAATGATGAGTGACTGATAATGTTGTACAGACAACAAATACTTAAAGTATTGTTACAAAAGGTTGTTCTAAAACCTGTTCAATAATGTGGTACACTTAGTTTTTTACATAGCCTACTGCTTCTGCATTTTAACTTTTTTTTGTGAAGGAAGCAATGACTTGGTGTAATAAATGTAATAAGTTGTGTTTTTTTCATCTCAGGTTGTATGTAGGCCTACTTTATCTTAAAACCTAGTGAGTACCAGATCATTTTTATAGTGTCATGCTAATGTAAAACCTCTGAATACAACTCTAAGCTGCGATAAAAATGGTGTCCTCTTGTTTATTTTAACAGGATAATGCCAAACCAGAGACTGTTCAGACTACAAGCTATAATATGAATTTGGGTGCCAAACTAACATTCCTTATGTATTTCTCATCCGTTGCTTATATTTAATCACTCAAAAGATTCAGAGCTATAAAGAATACAACAAAGGTGGTCCTGAAATGTTGATCTGCAAAAATCCCATTCAAAAGTGGGGAAACATTTTGCTTTAAAAACAGAAGCCGTTGAATATAAACTGAAAATGAAAATCATTAAAAATTTAATCTTTAAGGACCTAAGTTTGAGTCCCCGAAGTGCCAAAAGAGATGGACCACTGTGGGCCCTAGAGCAAGGCCCTTAACCCCCTCCCCCAACTGCTATACCGGGTGGCGAAACACGGCAACCCTCTGCTCTCTATTATGTCTAGAGACAGGTCAAAGCAGTAACAAATTTCCCAATCGGGACTGATAAAGTAGAAATTGTTATTTATGTATCAAAACATTACAAAATGAATATGTTAATTTCACAGATTAATCTCCTTCCACTCATGTGTTAATTTCATCAGCTCTAACAAAAATCCCACATTTATATCCTAAATGCAGGCTATATATATTTCATAATGATTCAGGGACCCCCTGGAATCATCTTCGGACCCCCAGTTTGGGAAGTGCTGCTTTTTAATGCTGACCCAAGATATAATGGGCAGAAAATTCTAAATGTTTTGAATCTGAAGTCTTTGCAAGGCTCTAGAATCTAAAGAAATTAACTAGAATAATTAGCATATATTTACTCTTTTTTTTACCGTATGTCAAAATTATCTTAGTGCAAATGGTATCCACCAGGGGGAAGAAGACCAACAGGGTTTTGAGCAAAGTTTTTACCATAAAGTTAAGTATTAGGTCTCAGAAACTATGTATCAAATATGATTTATACGACATTAAAGGATTTAACTATATATACTTTTTTTTTTATTGCCATCCATGCAACCTTTTGAACAATTTTTGTTTTACTGCTCTACCTATTTGAATTTAAACCAGTGTAATTTATAGTTATCAAATGCCTTTTAAAATAAATGTGAATTGCAAACTTTTTGTATTTCTCATGCATTTTAACCACTATCATTGCTGTTGAAAATCTTTTATACCCTTTACCTTTACTGGACTTAAATTATCCCAAACCTGCTCTTTCCAGTCTCTTCTTATTTTAGAACTTTTGATGGCTCCGTCTACCTGTTTTTCCTGCCTTAACTACTAACTACCTCCTGGCTCCAGCAACATACATGGCAAATAAATATGGTAGTATTTCTTCTTCCTTAAGTATATTTCCCAGGGTCGGTTTATTCCTCAGATCCCTGGTAACAGCATGTCTGTGTTTCAACATATCCACAATCTCGTAAAACCCAAATTTTCATGGTCAGTTAGTTTGTGTCTGCATATTAAACTACTTTGAGATGCTTTCTTTCCACTTTCTGCTTGTTGCTCTTCTTTTGCCAGAGAACAAGCCATCTCCTCTGTGTTTCATGAGGTCATTGTATCTGAGTTACAGTCCCGCTCCGGGTCATGGGTCGGTCCAGTTCATGCTGAGGCCCTCCTGTGATTGCTGCCTGTTGTTCTGGGATCCAGCCGTGCTGGTCCTCGTGCACTCAGATGTTGACAAAAATACAAAAAGAACAGAAAATGGAGAGTGGTGGGGGAGAGGGAGACAACGATTACGGATGACTGGACATGGAGGGAAAAGAGGGGAAGACCAGAAAAGATGAGTGCCAAGCAATGTTCACATCTTGTCTGGCGGTAGTTGTGATGCCAAGTGCTAAACAAGCGTTATATCAGTTTCTGGGGCTCACAATTATTCTGATGATGTGAGTTTCTGCCTCATAAATCAGTTCATGGTTATGCCTGTGAAAGATGGTTATAGTGTATATAGAGCATCTGTGGGCTAGCAGAATAAAACTCCAGACTGACTTCAATGTGCTCTGATGTTAACGGCATGTGATTCTGCTTCCAAAGACCAAGCACAGTAAGCTGGACAAAAAAAAAAAGTAATGACAAAAAGCAATATTTGGCCTTTTAATACATTATGGTACCTTGTCCTTAGAACAAAACTCTGTGACATTGGCTTCTCTTCGCCTGAAGTTCAGAAACTCACCTCATATGCATTTTGCATTGGTTCTGCTCAGCACTGATCCCTCTGCTCTAACCACTATGGGGTGAGAACAGGCGTCAGCTGAGTTTATCCTTGTGCAGTGATGATATGTGCCATAACCACCGACACATAAAACTGACACAAGATGGGCAGCTATGCTCTATTCATCTCCCTGACATGTGTAACCACACATACAGTGCACCTCTTTTATAATATGGTCCTATAATTGTAGACATTTTGCCCCACCGCAGAGCTTTTGTCTAAAGCTTGCTGGCTGCAGACACTCCTCAGCTGAAACAATAAAGGGATCGATGCCTTACTTTTTTCTTCTCTTCATGCCAATATTCATACAAGCCTGTTTTATTTTACCTTTTCTTAACATTGTCCTCCTCTTCCTCTCTGCTGTGTGTTCAGTTTCCAGACATGCCTGAAATCTAATTCTGCTTCTTATTAGGCATGACCGCAATGACCCTGTGCTGTGATTGAGCCAGCATGTCCCTTTCCCACAACAGGAAACACCATCACCAACAATTAGCCAACCAATACAGAGTCCCTGGCTCCGATCACTAACCTTAATCCTTGCAGATCGAATTCAGTAAAACATGGCAGCAACTTCACTGTTGGGCCCATGGAGACAAAGCACAAAACGCAGGGATAACACAGGGATTGCTGAATGCTATTTTAAAATTTTGATTTATGACTTTAAAATGACATGTATCCCGATAATATGATGGCAACAACCAGCAAGAGAATGTACTAGAGCAATACTGCTTGATGAAAAACCTGTAGACCCAACTCTGTCACTTTCAGAGATTATGCTCCGAATCAATCCACAAAAAAAAGGGAAAAGTTAAAATATCAGGTCTGCGCAGCAACAACAGCAAGTAGCAGTTTCATGCCAGCTATTTCATTGTCCTGGGAGTTTCACAACTTCACACAGACAGTTTTGTGAGAACATTTAGTCTTTAGTGGATGTGATCCATTTACTTTCTGTCCTCAATCTCTCTTTTTGAATAGTTGATGCATTTTTTTTTTTCATAAATTCTGTCAGCGATATTCCCCAGAGCAGATCTGAAGGAAGTGATACATTTTTCCTGCAAACACTCCTTCTAAATGCCTTCTTTTGCAAGTGTAGTATGCTGTGCTGTGTTTAGGTTACCTTCAGATGAAAAATATTCAGGAAGTCTTTTTTCTTAGGTAGGACGTTAGATGTTTAAAACAGTCACTCTACACTCTACGGAAATCTAAGCTAATTTGTGCTGTAGACTGCTTCGGTCATTGATTTAAGCTGGTTGGAAATCAGTTTAAGCACTTCACCAACTGGACAATCCTATTTATACATTTTAGCTACCTGGCTTGTTTTAGTAAAGCTGGGTCTACAGTAAGGCCCAATCTCAATTCTCCCCCTTAGTCCTTCCACTCCGTTTTGCGCGTTCATGAGACCAAGGGGTGTCTCGATCCTTATTCGGGGCGAGGTGTAGGGCTAAGGGGAAGGGCTGAATACCCCTTACAGCAGAGGGTTTTCTGATGCAGACTTAACGGCAAAGGGGTAGGAGGAGTTATACGCTCTCGCACAGGAAGCAAACCTGGTGCCAAGAGACTCGTACAGAAAAGTTGCCTTTTCGTAAATAACAACGTTAAATTTTTTTAACTGTTGTTAAAAACTTTTCAATAAGGTAGATGTTTACTCATGACAGCACAATGCAGTGTTTGACCGTCTACGCATGTTTCAGAAATAAAAGTAGCGATGTCGTAATTTGCATAAAGGTTTCTATTGATTAAACTCTGGGAACATTATATATAATATAACGATACACATAATTTTAATTTCTGTCTGTGGTTCTCTTCAAGTTGCAGCTTTTCTTTCTGTTGTATCGTAAGGTCTGTGTGACATGCGTGTCTTGTAAACAGGGAGCCACGAGCAAACCAGCCTCCTAATACGTTCAGGTTATACAGAGAGAGGGTTGTCTCAATTCATAGGGCTGAAAACATTGCCCTTTGCCTCCACACTATTTTAAAGGCAAAGGGGTAGGGCTAAGGGCTGAGGGGAAGGGCTAAGGGGGAGAATTGAGATTGGGCCTAAGTCTTTCTAGTTTAACGACACCAACCAGGTCTCCACCCCTGTTTTTGGTTCATGTTACCTGCAGAATACCTTCTTTTTTCACCTCTCTGCTCTCTTCAGGGAGCGCAGCTGTTACGTGAACTAGATTTTTTGCTCATCTTTACTTAGGAAATTACAGCGATGCTGGACAGTTGTGTCAGGGAATAAGTTTTCACCGGTTTCCCATAAGAAACACCAGCGATCAGCCTGGATTCCTGCAACCGACTGTGCAAACTTGAAGGCGATACCCTCGCACCGGTTCTGCAGTGCACACTTTGTATTTGGTTGGCTGTCTAATTACACCAAAGACATGGACTATTACCCGTCTGTGGACATGGAGGGGAAATTGAGAGACAGCAGCCTGAGTAGGAAGCAAAATGAGTTCATTGCCACAAAATCACTGCACTGGCGTCCACCATGTTTAGGGGAGACCAGGGACAGTTGTAACACTTTTTACATTTCTGTCTGTAACTTAGAGCTTTTTTAAACCAGTGTGTTCAAATAACTATGCAATGTAGTCTCAAGAGTCTGCTAATAAATAGCATGGAAATTGCCTGTGCAACTCAAAGAGAATATGCATGGCTTGATCTCAAAGACAAGAAGTGAAATGTTACAATTGACCCCATAGTCAGGGTCAGTTGTAACATGCCTTGGGGTAAACTGTAACATCATGAAATAAGGACCATGAAAATGACTTAAGATATTGAAAGCTTTTTATTCAAAACTTTTAAACAAAATAGCTGTGGTCCCAAAGAGCATATGAGTTCAAATGTACTAAATTTCTAACAATTAGAATGTTAAATCTTTCGAAAGGGGGCAATTGTGCACTACCTCCAACAATCTCAAACATTAGTGTGTGTTTTTTTTTTAACTCTAATTGTAACTTATTATTTATCGGACACTTGATCCCTGCTTTTCTAACTTCTTTCTCACTTTTTGCAGAATCTAAAGAGTGCGAGATGGTATATGCCATATTGTTTTTCCACCGATCTGACTGACTTACCCTAGACTTTTACATTAATGGATGCCCTCTTCAAAATGTCGAGAGGCAACCCTTTGTCAGTCTTTCTTCCGGACCTAGGCATGCATTCACACTGGCACTGTTTGGTCCACTTTAAGCAAACCCTGGTCCACTTCTATGGATAGTCCGGTCTATTGGAAGCAGTGTGAACACAAATTCGGACTCTGATGCAGACCATAGGAAGCAAACTTTAGTCTGCGTGAAAACCAAGGGTCTTGGTACACTTGCAAGTGAACTCGGTTCTGCTGTGCTGACAGTAGGGAAGTAAATGGACTATCTAGCAGTCCGAAGAGAGGTTTCAAATTACTTCTTTTTTCTTCTTTGTCAGCGGTCATTTTTCAAATCAAATCAAATCAAACTTTATTTTTATAGCACCTTCATACATTGCGCATCACAAAGTGCTTCACATCATAGAAACAACAGTTTAAAAAACAACAAGTGTAAAACATCAAAATCATAGCATACACCTGATAATACTCTTTTTCACACATTCATCATCACACGCACACACACACATGCACGCACATACACACACACTAAATGCAAACACATGATGTCCCCCTCTTTGCATAAAATTGAAAATCTGCCTAATTTCTGTCTCTTTAACTGAAATGATTATTTAAAAATATTATTTGAGCTAAAAGACAAATGGCTTGACACCGCTGTGA
>JAOXYM010000006.1:25292397-25308230 GCA_028567055.1 Leptatherina wallacei | reverse complement strand
AAGACCAGGGCAGGCCAGGTCCCCCACCACAGCCATAGGACTGCAGCGCAGAACCCCGCCAACCACCCCGATCAAGGCGACCCCCGCAGCGACGACCGCGAAGACCAACCAGGCACAGCTCCCTTTTGGGAATACTCACTCTCGTGGACAGCTATTGTAACTGCGGGACATGGCAGAAGTGGTTTGCTTTGCTTGAGTAAAGTACAGTGTGAAAGAGAACTAAACCAAAGGTGGGAACATTTTCAGATTTCCCTGCCGAACCGAGTCCCCCAGACTATCGTGGATTAAATATGTCCCCCTAAAAATGTTGTAGGCCTAATTAAAATAATATTTTTACTCCTACATTCATTTAAATTTAGTTGTAGTCAATTGTAACAATTTCTAAACTGTTACATTCGACCCCATGAAAGTGTGTTACAAATGTCCCAGAGTGCATAATTGATGAACTAGCTTGAAATACGGCTAACAGCTAAAATACTACCTCAAACAACCTGACTTAAAAACAGCTAAATAGACACATAATCAACACAATACATGTTTGATAAGTTTAACTATAAAGCAAGCTATGTTATCACAAAATTAATGAGGAAAAAAAATTACTTTCCTACCATAAAATTATATTTTCCATCACAAGTTTTGCTGTGTTTGCCACAAGGCAATACTTTTTCACATGCAAACTAAAGACCAAATTGAGCATGTGCAGAGTGGATCAGCTGATTCCTAACTACTTCCCAGTTGGAGCAATTGCAAGTGTTACAACTAACCCATATTACAACTGCAGTAGGTCTCTGAACCACTTATTTAATAAATGCATTAACTCTACAACTGAATGAATTGGAAATCATTAGCTACATTTACATGGACAAATATGTCAATCATTCTGATCAGAGAGTCCAGCTGACACTTTTACATGGATACTAGATAAAGTGATCCAATCAGTTGTGTATTTACATGATAGAAAGATTTAATATGATCAGTAATGCGAGATTGTCGTCATTCAGTGTTTGAAATACCAATGAAGGATCTCTGAAATCCAAAGATCTCTGACGGCCAACGCTAGTTCTGTCCCCCTGCTACACAGCATCTTGATTTTCTCTGCCTGCAAGGTCGGTTGGATTAGCCGTAAGTATCAGGCCATGCAAATCAGTATTTTTTACCTCAACAATAGGTCACATTGCAATGTTTATGACAGGCTTTGCTAGCAGACCATCATTAACCAACTACAGTTGACAGCAATAGCAGCTAATGTTAATAGCATCTGCTTGTTTGATAGCCTCACCTTTAGTGTCTGTTTGGTTCAGTTTCACTCTTAATAAATATAATTTGAAGATTTTTTTTTAAAAAGAAAAAGACTGATAAACCTTATGCATGTGTGCTACTGGCATACAGACAGCTCATTAGCAAAATGAATGCCAAGCACATGCATAACATAATACAAAGCACAATTAGCCAAAATATTTCTTGTTCAGGTCTTTCGGAAGCCAAAGAGTAAAAGTGCAGCGCAAGACTGTCCATTAATCACAGTGACACCATGACTCTAGCCTCACATGAAACATTCATACGTACCTGTCTGCATGTTGGATGACATCACTGGTGTGAACATGCCCAGGTATGCTTGGATGTAATTGCTCTATCATGTAGCTTGAACAGACTCCACACATTTTGGTGGTAAACTTTCACTCTTCCTTGCAGACTACACTAGCTGTTGTTATAGAGATAATGCATCTGCTGGCTGCAAAAAAATTCATTCTTTCATACTGTGGCATCTCTCTGTAGCTCTGGAAACATATTGTACAATATTAAAGATCGAAGTCTTTCCATAATGTAATCACGCTTAACCTTCATGCGGTTTCACTGAGATGACACACTGGATGTGGGAAGAACATTTGCACACATCAAACCAGTTGCTTGTGAACAGCAGGAAAACACATCATAATAAATGCTAACTTAAAGAGATCACTACCTAAGTTTAGTGAGGACTACCGGGACTAATGGAGATGCAGATTTCCAAGTGGCTGCTGGCAGAAAGCAAAATGTATGAGTAAGATTGCTCTTGCCAAAGGTTTTTGAGTTGACTGAAATGACTGGGATTTTGAAGGAAAACATTTACTACACATTTGATGTTTTGGTGCATCGTGAAATTCTCTTTAAAACACCCTTTCGGACACAAAACAATCTTATTGTAGAGCATAAAACATAAATCTTTTTGGAAGCAGCACCAGAGATAGAACGAATCAGTTGCAGCTTGTATGGGCCTGCTTTGAAAGTCATGCAGAGACACAGTAACTCAAACATGTTTTCAAGGGAAAAGGGAGCAGACTCCTCCACAGGCTGTGGCTGCCCTTACAAAGACATAAAGAAAGCTGTGTCGGCTGTTAAGCAAGGGTGAAGTAAGAGGGATAAAAAAAAGGGCCATACTTAAATTTTAGCCCAAACCCTAAGGTGCTGAAGTGCAGCTGTCATTCTGCACTTTGAAAACACAAGCAAGAAGAAATGGGATGAGCAGGGAGTCAAATTTGCTTAAAAAGAGGAACTAATTGACTAAATGAAAAGAAAAATCAATAGCTTATGGGTCATAGTCTCTACTTTGACTCATTTTCTTTTCTCTCTTGGCCTAGTTTATCTCTTTGAGCTTGCCAAGCAACCTGTCCCCATCATGTGATTTGTTTTGTTTTCCTGAAAGGTCACTGCATTCATAATGATACAGTGTTACGTAACAGTTCCCTCTATTAAGCTGCCTGCACAATGAAAATGTTTTTTTCTTTTCTTATTAGAATGACAGTAGTCATCCACTATTTAACTTTTCTCACATAATTACACCAAAAAGTTCCAAGTTTGGGAAAAAAGATATGATATAGATTATAAAATGATAGATTATACATTTCTGGACATCATTTTTAAAACAATCGAGGTTTGTGCTTGTCTGCCGATGGAATAAACTCCCTTCTGATCTTCATATGGTCAGAATAGGGATATGTTAAGCATGTGATTGATATGCTCCCTTTACAAGACAGTGCTGGTCAGCACTATCAATAAGAATAAAAAAAATCTTCTTGTAGACAAAACTCTGGCACACATCAGTGAGAAAGGGCAGACCTGCAATGAGAGAGCTGTGGGAATGGAGGAGCAAATGGATGTCCAGGAAAAAAAAGTTAATGGCTGAGAGTTGTAGCAATTTCTTTATCTGTTTTTTGCCTCCACACCACACGCACACTTCTGTTACAAGAAGATCAAATTATAAAAATGGTTGTCTGGCTTAGAACAGCAACAATACTTCAAAATTACTTTAATATAGTCATGGTTAACAACATGTTATAACACATAGCTTCATAGGCAACATATCAAGTGTGAAGAAAAAATGTACATAAAACACATGAGTGGATGTGCAGCTGTGTGATGGCATGTGTTTTAACTTGTTTTGCTGCTCACTGTCATGCTGATTCCAAAGGTGATGACCTGGTGAAATGAAATACTTGGTGGAGACATTTGTGTTCCCCAAAAGAAGATAAAAACCTACCGGCTGCAATGACACCAGGAAAAACTGCCTTCTTAGATCTCTGGCCAGCAACACACAGCACGTCGCTCTACATCTACTGCTTGATGCCGATGGTGTACACAGATGGATGGAGGAAATAAAAGAGTTTATCTTTGTAAGCAGCCTGAGAGAAACATTATTTCGTCCTGATACTGATCCGAATAATTTATAGTTGAGTACCAGCGATACTGTCTGTCAGACTGATTCTTACCAATTTCCTACAGGATACATAGCTGCTAGCTACACACTATAAGTACACTAAATGGATTAAAATCCATAACATTTATATATTAGAGACTTCTGCAGCTCTGCAGAACAATAAGAAAAACAACCTTTTTCTTATAGGCCCCTGATGTATTAAAATAATATAACGAAATATATAAAAAGCCATGAAATTCTTTTCATAGATATTAGTGAACAACCATGTTAAAATGTTTATAAATAAAAATGTCTTTACAGAACATTTTTGTGCAAAATACATCATGAATACTCAATTATTTAATAAGAAAACAAAACTAAAAACTAAATGATGCAGGAGTTCACAGGAGTAAACCCAAGACATTTAACAAAGCCCAAAATAAATAAACCTTGAAATAAACATTTGATATCAAACAGTAACTGTATCCTTATGACAGAAAATTCAGAACTTTGTTCCCTAACGACACTGAGCACAGCATGCTTTAGCTAGCATCGTCTGTTTCATGCTGTGTCATTTGTCTCATCCTGAAATGAGATTGTCTCCCACGGCTTAAGTGATGTAGGTGACTTGCGACTGTTTCATTAATGTGAGAAAAGTTTATGCTGTATGTATATTGAATTACATAAAAATATCTATAAGATTGGAAACAGCTTCCGTAATGCTTGCGTTGATAGGCTAATTAGCCGTGTGCTAATGACGCTGCTGTTGGCTGATGTAAAACGAATGAATATGGGATCAGAATTTAAATGTATTCATTGACTCAAACGATCCAAAAAGGCCTCGACTGTGACTCCAATCTCACATGAGATCAAATCTCATACTCATCTGACCCTGACATCCACAGAAAGGTTTTAAAGACTGCTATTTATTTCCCCTTTGCTGCTGTTTTGTTTTGTATCTATTCAATCGTGACACTCCCACTCAAACGTGCTGGACCAAGACTCCTTAGAGGAACAATCTCAGTGACACTATCCTGTACAAATTAATGATGGATAAATAACGTTTTGGTTGTTAAGAAATAGCGGAAAAAGCGAAGCAGGAATTCCAGGAACCATCAGCAATTTCAACATGCTCTCATTCCCAGGGCATCAAATAACTGCTGGTGTGTCAAAGCCCCTGGTGTTTCAGAGATGCACACAGTGTTCTTTGCTGTTGATTCCTGCACCTCGCTGTGGTTTGCTAATGCACAAGTGACCAGGGCACAAGAAAGAAACTGGATGGAAGTTGAAGGGAACATGAAACCTAAACAAAAATTTACTTCCTATTGTCACTTATTCACACTTTATTTTCAATTTCACTTGCTTCTTGGGCTTTCGACATAGTTTAGTTTTCTAACCATGCTTTCCCAGAAGCTGACTGAAGATGAGGGGGTTGGAGTGTGGCTCCATTAGCGGCTCAGCAGACTGACTCTCTGGGCACCACAGACCTGAAATTAACAGTGGCGTATCCAGAAAACTTTTAATGGGGTGGCCCAGATACGGCACAGAGTTACTGGCTGACCAAGGCATATAGAATGTATGAATATCACATTTCTTTTCATTAAGACACATTTACTGAATTGTTTTATTTAATATTGAAAAAATGTGTCTTACATTTATTTTCATAAAATAATTTTTTTGTACAAATAGATTATTTCTGCTTCAACAATGCTTTCACATAAACTATGATACATACAACTGCAGTATTTATTCATCTTAAAAGAGATCAATTTTCCTGTTTTCGTGTTGGCTTGCAAACAGTCAAGAGCACCAAACCCTCAAACCCCACTACCCGGTCCTTTGTCCACCTGTATTTCACACACTGATTATCCATGTTTATAACATTGGCTCTCAGCGGTGGCTTGTTAGTATGGGGTCACCACCACCCAGAAGACTACCTCACTTAAACATTTTGCATTAGACAATGCAAAATTATTAATTACATTGAAATTAATTACTCATACATATCCTTGCTTGTATCTGGTAGGAAATCGCTCAGCATTTATTACATTTATTGTAAATATTTGATTGATAACCTATTGTGTAAATATATTTAATTGTCGAAAAGCAGGGGTGTCTACGTGAGAGCTTAAACATTTGGTAATGTGACGTGACTTGAGGCTGCTCTCTCATTGGTCCTGTCAAGATTCATTCTGGGACACAGCAATCTGCGCCCCCTGGAAAATCAGCATAGTTTTATTGTTTTTTATTGATTCTCCACCCTTAATCAAAATTAAACCCAGTGTCCAAATGTAATGCCTTGTTCAGACTACACAATTTCTTTCGTTCACTACGGCCGTATGTCGTTAATTTCATAAACTGTGGTCACACTAGAAGAACGGCCCCCGATTATCCCATGCTGTCCAGCGCCTTCCAACGCACATGACGAGAGACGGGACAAGCAGCTGTCAATCATGTTGTAATCAAGACGTAGTGGCTGAGAGAGCAAATAGATAGAGAGAGAAAGGCTCGTTCGTACTCGTTCTTCGGTGGTGGGGGGAGGGCGTTTTGGGCTGTCTATCCTGCAGAACATGATGTAACAAATTTCTTAACATTGCAACACTGCAACGTTTTAATGCTAGCTTATATTCTATGTGACAGTAGCTACAGCGTGACTATAAAGAGGAAAGTAGCTATTAAGGATTTGGGAATACTCTTGTCATTTACGTGAAGAAATATTAATATATTAATTAATCTAAAGCCTATTTACCTGGAAGCTGCTCTCTGTCTTCCTATTGGTCAACATGTAAGAACTTGTCATTGTAAATTCTGATATGACAACCCATAATGGGGCATGACATTGAACGTTTGTCTGCAAGGTGTCTGTCAAGTCAAAATCAGGCTAAATCCGTGTAGTATGAACCAGGCATAAAAATATCACAGCGTATAGACGGATGATGAACGAACCGTTGGACAAACCAGAGGAGAAAAAGCCAGCTTTGGTAGAAATCGAAGAAAATTCAGTCATTTCTTTAAGAAAAATACTTTCACATGGGGCTTACTTAGGAAAATGAGGAGAATACATGAACTAGGCACAGACCAACAAATAAAAAGAGCACCCCCACTGTTGGTTCCTTTGAACAAATACCTCCTTAATACGCCTCTGATCAGAAGTCAGAATTGTGGTTGTCACAGGGGTTGCCAATAAGACTGGCGGGGGGGCTTCTGGCCACCCCAGGCCCCTCCCTAAAATCAACATATATGGGTTCTTGCTTTGCCCATGCTTTGACTGCACCAAATTTCATGTACATTTTGTTAATAAAAATTGAGATCTAGTAATTATCTCATATTTCCAGCTCTGACTTGCATTTGTGAATGATTAATCTCTGAGTGTGTAATGCTTTCAGGCCAAACAACACACTCAATTTGATTTATTTATTTAATTAGGTTTGAATCAGCTCTTAGGAGCTTGGGTGATGATGGTGAGACTTTCATATAATGATGAAATATCAGGCATCTGTGGAAGCTATTTCCCTAAAAAAAAAAAAAAAAAAAAAAAATCATAAGCTGGACCAGCCTCTTGAGAACTTCATACTTTCATTATATTATATGTGGGTTGTGTTAAAATGATACAGTAAAGAAATATCCAGGTGTGAACCATGCTGTCCTCATATGAGGCTGCACAGATTTGTTCCTCAGCCATCACAGACGCCTGGAAACCCCTCTGAGCAAAGCGCCAGTCAACAGGAAGAGAGAGTTTCCCAGGATTCCTCACACACTCACAAATCCATGTTTGTGTGTGTTTAGTCTGAGTAATGCATGGAGCATGAAGAGAGAATCAGTGATGACTCACTGGAAAACTTTAGTTACCTGTGACTGACTTTGTAGAAGAAGAGGAAGCAAATGCAAGTTGGTTTTTAAAAGGTTATTCATGTGAAATAATCAAAGAATAAAGACATGCTATTCCCTTCATAGGAAGGGAAGCGGAAATGCACAAATGTCAGCATGAAAAAAGAAAGGACAGGATGGAGAGGGAGAGGGAGGGAAACATTAGTGAGGGAAACATACATAGTACTTGAATGAAAGGTTTGGGTTTGCATGATGGTCCGTGGCGGCTGGGAGATGCTCCAGACCTTCTGAAGCCTTGAATTGGATTAAGTGGGAATTAGAGAATGGATGGATGGTATATCCATACTGGTGAAGATTTGATAACAGCTGTTAAGGTTTCAGAATATTTACAGTCAGCCACTATAAAACTCCAAATACTGATGAAACCTTATGATGAAGTCTTCACCATTTTAGCTCAAATTAGTTTAAAGCTTAGAACTGCTGCTTTTAGTTTCCAGTTTTAGCTGCTCTGATTTATTAAGGGGATTTCTGGTTAAAAACAATTACCTCTGTATGCACCTCAGCACTAACGAAAATGTGATATTACCATCCATACTGACTGGAAACTAACCAAACTTACACTCAGAAATAGCAAACTGGGTCATTGTATGTTGAAAATGTAGCTTGTATTAAATAAAATCATGTTTTGTAGTTAAACTGTTTTAATCATGTTGTTTTAGCATAGCCTGATAGACTGAAAAAACTAACTTGTTAGGTGAAACTAATAAAAGTATAGAATTCATTTCCATCTAAATTATAGCTTTCATAGTGACATAAATGTCCCACATTCATTCTATAATATCAGTCAGTTCCTCCAGAAAGTTGCAGCGTTGCAATTGAAAAAAATTTACCCAAAGAAAATTTTTTAAAGGAATAAGTCGTGTTGTCATGGTAATATGATAAAATTGAGATGGCTAAATTTTTTATTGCACATTCCTCCCATTTGAATTTATATTATAGTTGAAATTGCAAAATGTCAACCTCCTGGAAGGACTGATCAGTGTAGCATGAACTGTTCACATTTTCTGTAAATTTAACCCAAAACTTGAATATTCTCAGCTTTTTGAAAGACCCATACTGCCTCATACCATGAAAGTCATACTGTCTTATACGTTTGCGGGTCAAACAAGGTCTGCATCACATGCTGAGGAACCAGGGTACTGAAATGGGCTGCATCAGTTGGGGGCGAACATATGATTAAAATGAATTTCCGATGAATATATATCTAACTCTTTGGTTGGATCAGCACAATTAATTCATGTAATTCTACAATTTTATTAAATTAAGTAGCTCATACTCCTGTCATTCAAGTTTAAATGGCACAAGAAAATAAAGTCACTGGTCTGAACCATGGTAATATGGTAATTAACTAACAGTAACCCAAATACATCACGTCAACAAAGGATATTTACATTTTTTTTTCAGTCTGAATTTTTTTCATCAAATTAAAGCATTGATTTAGGTTGAAATAATTTCCATAATTTTATTACGTTCACCGAGCAAGTTATTTATTTTAAGTATAAAAACCAATGTATATAAAAGTCGACATGCCTCTTCTCTACTTCACCAAAGGTGTGGTGAGGAACACGTTATATTCTGTATATATACTGAGACAATAATCGAAAGTATACAAGCAGAATTAAAAATGCCATTATAAGGCTAGGTACAATGTGCATCTAGGCTATCTGACACAACATGAGCCGGGCCATCAATATGGAAAGATGTGAAAAAAAACCTCCTATTCTGAGCTGCAATTGGAGAAATAAGACATGGACTCAAATATATTACCTAGAATTCAACAATCAATGTCTACTGAGAAATGGCAAAAAATTGTTTATCAAACATTTTACTTAAACATTACACATATATAGAAGGTAGTTTATGTTTCATTTATAATGTTAGGAAATAAAGAAGCTGTCACTTTCAGTAACTTTACTTCTGATGCATTCTGCAATTTTATGTTGAATTAAACGTCAGTTATCTGTTCTATGACGTGATAACAAAGCATAGGTAAACATGAAGAAGTCAGGGCTGTAAACCCCCGGTAGCCTCCCACCGTTAAGCTCATCACCATTAATGGGACACGACACAGAGCTTCAGGAGGAAAGTAAACACTCTCTCTGCAAGTAATCAGCATGTAAACAAAGCCATGGTGATGATTGGATGTTTGTGTCTGTGTGTCTTGTAAGTGTGAAATGTGTACGTGTGTGTGTTTCTATTTCTGTCGCCATGCCTTCAAACGTCACTGCAACGCCCTACAAGGCCGGCGTCAGTGTGCGTTTTACTCGCTTGGCATGTCAGCGTGGCCTCGCACGCACACGGCAGCGTTCTCCAGATTCGTGGGCTGCATCCCCGTTGGCCAGAACAGACACTTCACATAGCAGTAAACACATCAGGACCCAAGGTCTCCTGCTTGACGTCAGCATGCACTTCACTTCTCTGTGCTGCTTGGAAACACAGTTACATGAACACACTTGCATACGCAAAAACACACACACGCACACATTTCATGCATGGAAATCACAATATGTGCAGACACTTACCAACATCCTTATCACCCCTCTATTTCCATCATACATGCATAAACATATTATCTACCCTCCTTCATACACATGATAAATTGAAGTGTCCTGTTTACCGTGCAGGGTTCATGTGAGCAAGCTGGTTGCCATAGAAATCAACAGACAGCTTTCATAGTTTGACGTAAAGACAGAAATCAAAGCCATGAATTACTGTGATGCTGCAGCCGAACTGAATAGTGTCGGGTAGCCACTGCTTTTAAGATTAATTAAAGTTACATATTCAATTAATTCCTACGTCCACATATGATACCCCACACTGACCGAAACTAGATCTGAGGAGAGCCTGAGCAGCATCAGCAATGAGCAAAAAGACACAGCTACCCCTCCATGGAGAGAATTAAGGCATGCTTGTTCTGAAACTGCAGCTACACTCACTGACCAAAATCAAATGTGTTGTGTCTTTAACAACTTAGAACAATAACGAGGCAGACTCGGCGTTTCAGAGGTTTTAGGTTGTAATCAGGACCAGTGTTAACAACAACAATTTGTAGTATCAATGCGCATGTGCTGTAGTAGACAAGTCATGATACTGCGCTAAGAGAAATAGATCCATATATAACAAAATTATTATTTCTTCTATGTCTGTCATTTTAACACAAGGTTCACAAAAAAGGAGTAAAACCATCTATGAGGGGTTAATCAGATGCGAATGGATAAATATAAAGCCATGGCAAGCTGCTGGTACGTATACAACTTGTAGAATTCAGAGATGGTTTTAAAAAGTTTGTAGTGAGGAACTGCAGCTGGTTTTATAATGAAAGAGCATCTGCAGAAGGTTCTCAAACCAGTGTAGTACGGTGGCCCAGAAGTGTCGCAGCAATACAAAAAAAACCCAACACAATAAGTGACTAATTGTGGAGTGTTGTTACTTTTGTATTGCAGTGACACTTCTGGGCCACCGAAATATACCCACAGTATATATTTAAGACCCTCATAGAAGCTAAAGTTATGGGTTAAAAACTAATTTATTTAATTTAAAGTTTTCAACCAACTTTTACCAATAATTAAAATGAAATAATGAAAAGTTTATGACATGGTATAGTACATGTTTTATTATATCATGCGAAAGGATTGTGTGGAAATACTACGAAGGCGTCATGAATTAACAGCTTGTAGACCTTCAGCAGAGATGCTGCATAGATGACTTCCAACTATCACCCAGTTCGTTCAATCTGTGGCCATGCAAAAAGCTTTGCTTTCCAGTGAAAGGGCCACACAAAGTTTTTTTTTTTTTTTAAAGAAAGCAAACATAGCTGCTTGTGCTTTGTATTTTGTTGTTATGTCATCAGAAGTGGTCTCACTTGAGTCATAGTTATCAGCCGGTGTTCAGTTCTTCACTCCACATGGCCACATCTTTGTCAAAGGGCTGCTTGCATTGGAGAAATAAAGGTGATCGATGAGAAGAGATTGTGTGTAACCTGGTAAAGTGAGATATTAGCTTTCTGTCATCACTGATGCAGGCCTTCATGTGCACTTATTCGCTACAATGAACAACCAATCACACTGAGCACTCTCGCTGTTGGACAGGACCCCAAGTCCTCTACAAGTCAAAGCTGCACATGGACGGACAGACGGATTGGGGCTTCGTCAGCAGTAATGAGGGAACTGCACCAGTCCGCTGTGATGAATAGAGAGCTGAGTCAAAAGGCAACACTTTCAATTTATTGGTCCTTCCAACTCTCCCCCGTGGTCACAAGATTTGGGTCGTGACTGAAAGAAGGAGGTTAAGGATACACGCGGCTGAAATGAGCTTCTTATGGAAGGTGGTCGGGGTCAACCTGAGCGATAAGATGAAGAGCTTCTACATCCAGAGGGAGTATGGATGTAGAAGAGATTGTTACTACTCCTCTGTATCAGGAGGAGTCAGCTGAGGTGGATCAGGTAGCTGATTAGGCTGCTTCCTGGTCGCTTCCCCGGCAGGTTTTCCAGACACGTTCCACTGGAGGGATTATATCTCCCTTGTAGACTGGGAATGCATTGGAAGTCCTCATCAGAAGATGGAGAGTGTTCCTGTGTAGAAGAGGATGGATGGATGGATGGATGGATGGTTCCATACCTTCCAAACTCAGTTTTTAGATAGGTTTCTTGTTTGTGCAATGCCTTTTCTCACTCTCTTGTGTGTGTGTGTGTGTGTGTGTGTGTGTGTGTGTGTGTGTGTGTGTGTGTGTGTGTGTGTGTGTGTGTGTGTGTGTCTGAGATGTGGGAAAACCTTAATCAAAGAAGCACATAGTGGTCCAACTGAAGACAGCAAGGGAACAAAGGCAATGATGCATGGAGTCAAAGTCTGAAGTCCATCTCTGGTTTCATCAAAAATGTTTATATTTGTTCACTATACATTTCTCACAGTTTTCCCTCAGACATTGGAGCTACACATTCGCTGATTCACAGCCACAATGCAGCAGAAAGTGTCCCTCAAAGACACTGAACATGCAGTCAGTGCAAACAAATGTGATCATTATCATTAAAAGAAAATATTTCCCTGTCATAAAACTTATAAAGTTAAAGAGAACTCGTAAAGCCTGAACAGCATGCACTCCCTCATCATCTGCTCACCAGGTCAGACAGTAAACAGCTACATTACTTCAAAACTCATAATGTATGAATATTTTCACTGACTTGCAAATACCCTGAGCCTGCTGAAGGAGCCCAAGCTATTTAGTGATATTTACTTGGTAAATAAACACAAGATGTAAGATTTCAGCCTCACTGAGAATCCTAATCGTTCTCAGATTTTGTCAGATGTTATGTAACCGATCTTTCCAGGACGATATTTAGACATTTCTTTGCAAAAGAGCACAATTGCTTCTTCCTAAAGGCTGCTGTTTGTTGTTCTTAATATCTGGCTAATATGGTAAGGGAAAAAAAATTACAAGTGGTGCAAAATAGCATTTGTGGTGGCAGAGAACATCAATCGAATCCATCGTGGTGATTGTGCTCGCTGACAATCTTTCTCTTGTTTTCTTTACTTGCTCTCCAAAAAACATGGGAACCAGATGAGCGGCTGTACTGCTGCCATTTCATTCCAGAAATCATCTGTGTGGCATTCATGTCCGCTGATACACCCCGGCTCTGAAAACTCCAGAAACAGGCAGTAAATCAAGCTCTTCTTGTCAAGATTCAGGAGTAGTCAGGATTTGTACCTGTTAAAGATGCACTCATCATCCTAGTATCCATCAACTATATCCATGCTTAGAAATTAAGCTAAATCATGCCTTCATCTCTACCGAGAGGATGGATGAGATTTGGTTACGTTCAACTTACCAAGGCGCAAACATTTCTTTTAACAAGCCAATACCAAATAAATGTTATAAACAAACCGACAGTTTTCCTACCAATCCCTCATCCAAAAGTAAAACAAGATGCTGAAGTTGCAGAAACACTTCCCAGATGTGTGCTGTGAGGCGTAAGAGGCTGGCTGTATGATCTGATCTGACCACTTTGCTGCTTGTGCTCAGGACAAAGATAATAATAGCCTTTATGCAATCCTTATGGGATTCTGATTACTCTGGTTTGAATGTCACTTGTACAAACAAAATAATTACCTTCTTATCGTGGCATCTGTTAGGTTCCAGTCTTGTGAGTAACATACAGAGAACCAGAGTGCATCCTAATACATGCTAAATGACTTTGCCATTACAAACTGTTTTCATATGTTTTCAATCAAACAACACTTTCTCATATTCCAATCTTTGTTTTTGTATGTTTCTGAGGGCAATAAAGCATGTATTATTTTGCAGATTGCTTAGATTTTTTTCAGGGTACCTGAACAAAATGGATGTGAAAGAACTCAGTTCTCTTTCTGACCTCTAACATAGCATCTTGAACCAAGCAGGAGCACTGGGAGACATACCAGTTTCCTGTCTTGACCCATTCCAAGTGCTTCTCATACTTTCTCTCAGGTGGAGAAAATGACATGTTGTACTGCACATCATGTAACTCTGTTTCCAGGCAGCGAATGTTCAGGCTGTCATTCCCTCATGGCCATTTCCTTGATGCGCAATGGGGTCTTGATGTCACCGGGCATCTAAAAATCCTTGAGGTTTTTTTTTTTTTTAACTACGCTGGATTCTCACTGCTGTGTGCTGGATGTGCGGGAAGAAACCAAACCCTGAGAGAGAAATTAATATTTCGGCTCACAGGGATGTGATGACAGCTGCTGAAAAGCAGCTTTGACTGATGGACCAGCCAAGGAAAACAAAACAACACAATGCCGTGTCCCATGTGCAAGAATAGGAAGGAGTCAGATGTTGCTGATAAGAGCTTTTATGAAACATGATCAACTGACCATTCTTATTTTGTTTATCTCACTGCTGACGTAACTTCAACACAACTGAAGCGTTGTCAGAGATGTAGTTTAATGACCGCTTCTGATAATGTCCAAATTATAACAGATGCTAAAAAGTAATATTCCCAATCGTCACTTTAAAATGTCAGATCAGCTTAAACTGACAGCGACTGCCTTGTAATTTAATGCCCGCACTAATGGAGGCTTGGTTAGGAAAAGCCAAAATGGAGACGGAAACTCTTTGGCAGACAGGATTGAAACCAAGTTCTGTCTCATGGGTAAAAGAAAAGGTTAAATATCAAAGCCAAGTTGCCTCTGCAGTGGACGATGTAGGGCAGAAAACAGCAGCACTGAAAACAACATAGAGGCAGATTTGTTATTGGCTTAAACCCTGTTTTGGCACTGATGGTTACTGCTGGGATTTACCTATGAGGCGCAGTCATAATAACGCCTGAAGCGGTTTGTTGCATATATTTATGGGGGTTTCCCCTTTTACAGTGCAATGTTCGGTGAGGGCACTAAATTTAAATTAATCACAAAGTTCTGGTTCAGATGCACAGCCTGATTTCTGCATCACTTCTTGAAGCTACGCAGACGGTTCATCGTGCGTCAAAAGAAATAGCGACATCAGGCTACATTCACACTGCAGGTCTTAATGCTCAAATCTGATTTTTTTTTTAACAAAATCCGTTTTTTTTTGTCTGGTCATTCACATTATTATTTTAATGTGACCTTCATCATACTTAAGGCCCCAGTGTGTAATAATTACCCCCATCTAGTGGTGCTCTAATTGAATGCAAACAACTGAGCGGTGCTCTCTGGTGCCTCACCGTTTCAGCACGTTATTACCACTACCGAAGCCGCAGAGAGTCATAAATGTGAAAACGTCAACATCTTGTCCCATCAGGTGACGAGGCACAGAACGATACATTATCCTGTTTCCTAACTGATGCCAATAAGTTACAAACATGCCCTCCATGTTTTTAGTACCAAGCGACTGCTAATAGCTAACGTCGTCATGTGAATTTTTTTTTGTGACCTCTAGACTCAGATATGATCAGATGAAGTGAGAGAGAGAGGAAGACGAAGAGGCAGAGGCAGTCAAAGCACGAGGAGTAGACCTGTCAGCGCTGTAAGAGGAAAATCCCGTGCTATAACCGGAGCAACAGAGCTTTTCCCAGATTAGCCATCTCTGCCGTTTTATATAGCAAGTGACAGTAAATTATCCGACTTAAACGGGAGGATAAAGTAGCTGCTGGACTACCCTGACCTACGAGTTTCTGAAAGTGATACTTGATTTTTGCAAATAAAGCCAAATTAAAAGCCAAACTAGTTACACACTGTACCTTTAACCCTGCGTTCACACCGGGCGCGAGTAAAATTATTCGCGCGTCTAAATTACATGTTAAGTCAATGTACAGACGCG
>JAOXYM010000006.1:25242566-25261292 GCA_028567055.1 Leptatherina wallacei | reverse complement strand
TGTTATAACAGCAGGCTGTTACTATAACAATAAATTCTCTGAAAAAAGAAAAACCCAACGTGTTGTCTGGATGGAGATGGTACAGCTGCACATGCATTCCAGTAGATAAAGTGAAATAAGATAGATGGCTACATTTAAACTGGTTTTCCTACTCCGCCTTTCTTTTGTAGATAATGTCTGAACCTATTTTGCTCTGAAACAAGTCAGCAATCAGTGGAAGCTATTTATCTTCTTGTGGTGAGAAAAAAGTGATTTACATGTGTGCTTCTTGGTTCAATGCAGTTTCAACGCAGATGCACAACGAAGACTTGGATGGAGATGAAGGACAGTAAATACAGCTGACTGTGCAGATATAGTGCTTTATCCAACCTGAACGTATCTCCTCCGGCAGTTAGCTATAGCTGAACATCCATTGGCATAATACTGATCGTATAAAAGATACCAATGAATTCCAGGGCAGATATCAAGATTTGTTGTTTTCTAGATAATATCAGAATGATCAAACTCAGTCTTTTTCTCATCCTGTCTACGTATTTTCTTATATCCTAAACCAAACCAAACACAGACATAAAGTTAAAGGAAAAACAAAGGTCCAAAACCAAACGTAGATGAACAGCTGACTGAAAGAATGTCAGTTTCTTCAAAGGGTAAGAAATCATTAAGGCTAGGACCCAGGAAGGAGGAGACAGCTGATCGGTAAAGAAATAATCAAGTTTATTTGGAGAACCAAAAATCCTGGGTTGACAAAAATAGCTGAGGTAGAGCTGGTGGTGGTGCAGTAGGGCAAACACATGCTTGGGGAGGGTATTCCAGTCAGGAAATAGACATCTTCACTAGGTAAGGCAACGATCTGGCAATGAGTGGACTGCATTGGATCTTCAGTAGGCAGGCTGAGTTGAATCTCCCATTAACACCACCACACCCAGCAGGAGGTCTGAGACACAAAGGGTGTCTCATTTGGAGTCTGCACACTACCAAGTGCAGATTCATAGGGTGCATACGTCACAGCTCCAGTTCCGATTCAAAAGTCTTCGAAGGAGCCTCTGAATCCACCCTCCAAACCCGCACTTCGTTTAGCTTAAAACGAAGGCTGCTGGCGATGTATCCTTCGCTGCCTCCTTTCTCCCATAATTCATTGTGAACAAGATGACAGGCTGAGCCACGGCTCTGATGACAGGCAGCTGGTAAAAGGGCTGATGAGTTTTTAACTGCATGTATCTCTTTCAATGTAGAGATGTGACAGAATATAAATAGTAACTTAAGTTTGTTAAACCGTGGCATTACAATAATGTAATTAATATTTGTGGATTTGTAAGCTGTTAATGATGTATTTACTGGCTATTTTTCATTTTTAAACATAGCCAGCCACTAAAGTAGATTTTAAAAGGAGAGTTTTAGCAACGTTTCTGGCTCCATGTGCAGTTATCTGAAGGAATTAGCAGCAACACTTCGGGGACTGGAGCATTATGGGAGATTCTCACACATGTAGGCTGTCTCATTTCATGAAGGAATAAATGGCTTTGAAGTGCGCAGCCTACAGAGGACACTTTGTAGCCTTCGTAGGCTGCGCACTTCGTAGTGTGCAGACCCCGAAATGAGACACACCCAAAGGGAGCAAAAGAAAGAGACATAACAAAATAAAAACGAAACAAAAATAAGAGTCCTGACAGAAATTAAAGTATTTCACGTCCAGAAAAAAAAATGGTTTTAGAGGCCACCGGTCTGAGTTTAACTGGGACAACAGGAATTATGTCTGGTATAAATGTAAACTTATTGTCCAGTTTGGTAGGCGATAAAATAAATCAATTCAATTATTTGTCTTGGCAGTGCTATCCATACATTTACCACGATCACACATGCATCGGCTGGGTGCCTACGTTATATTATGTGATGCTGTTTATGGGCCACTGCCTGAACAAGGAAAAGCTGAATACGATGTAATGGACAGAACTAAAAACAAAAATGTGGCTGTGCTTGGATAATGTAAAGAACAAGGCTGGTTACAAGGAAAAGAAAGGAGGTACAGGGAGAATGTCAACAATGGAAGACAGTGAGAAAGTTACTTTGGAAAAGAACATTGAGAGAATGTTTAAGTTTGGCATTTTTGTGAAAGAAAACTTTATTAAAAACTATTTAAAGAAATGTTTAGAATTAAATGCATTCAGTTGCATTTATAATGTGGCTTAGATTCCCAGAAAATAATTGGCTAATGGAAATTCTGATTTTAAGGTTCTTTTTGTTGTTTATAAATGTCTTAATGGTCTTGGGCCTTCTTATTTATCTGATCTACTTTTAAATGATGTGCCCTCGCAGACCCTGAGACGTTTTAGTTATTCCTAAAGTCAGGACTAAAACTTACGGTGAGGCCTCGTCCATGGAACAGCCTGCCAGAGAACCTCAAGGCTGCATAGACTGTTGTCTTTACAATGAGGCTCAACCTTTTAAGCTTTGCTTTTAACTGAATCTTTGAGTTTGTTTAGTCTTTTTTTAAATTCTACTTATTTAATCGTCAACTTCATAGATTTATTTTAACTTATTTAATCATATACTTTCCAATTATTTTAAATACCATTTATGTGGTCCTCTATTTTTTTTTGTTCCGTCTTATCCAAGGAATTTTTTTATGAACTTTTCTATTTATTTTTAATTTATTTTAGTTTATCATTTTTATGAACTCTTATCTGTAATTTTAATTCTTGTCGCTCTTATCTGTTGTCTTTTACTTTTAACGCCAGTGGTTTCCTCGTGGGGATCCTCCACACGGATCCCTTTTGTCTGGGCGGCTGAGGGTCCTGGGCCGTAGTCATACGGCTGTGGTGAGGACCCCTTCCTGCCCTGTTTTAGGTGATTCCTGTGGTGGCATCCTCTGTGTGGACGGATTTCCAAGATCTTGTTTCCTCACAGCAGCGTCAAACCAGATGTTTGTTTATTTTTACTGATATTTTTATACCTTCATTCAGTTAAGAGAGACAGTCACTAGGGATTGGTTTATATGTTTGTGAAGAATAGGGGGGGGGGGTATTTGCATTGTTCGTGTGTGTGTGTGTGAATGCACGTGTGTGATTGTGTTTGAAAGAAATGATAATGAGGGGTGCGTTTTTAAATTGCTGCTACACTTGGTGTGTGAAGGCTTTTTAAATTCTATTTTAAATAGTTTTTAATACGTAGTGGACTTTGTGTTGCCTTGGCATGAAAAGGGCTTTATAAATAAAATTTGATTTGATTGGCTGCTAACTTTAGGAATCTACCAATCATACTGGCTGGCGATCAATGAAGTTACTGGTTAGACTTTTTACACAAATGCAGGCAAAACACTGACTGTCATACAAAGAGATGAGATGTCATAAGTGTTGACATCTTCCTTATTATTGTTACAATCTGAAACCACAAGCCAGAAAAAGTTGGGATGGTTAGAAAAACCAGAAGAAATTGATTTAATTAGTTAATTTATCCTAATTCATTTCATATCTTAACTTGACATTTCAAACAATCCAAAAGTTGGGACGTCAACAAATGATTGTAATCATAATTTAGAACAAAAGCAGCATCCATGTGAGGCTGAGTCTTTAAGAGGCAAATATGAGGGTTGGCTCTCCAGTTTGTCAAGATATATGTGGAAAAAAACCATTTAATCCTTTTTAAATTAATGTTTATCAAAGAAATACCCAAAGGGATTTGAATATTTCTCCTAATACAGTGCGGAATATTGTTAAACCATTCAAGCAATCTGGAGGAATTTCAGTGTGTAAAGGAAACAGAGGATTTATAAAATGCTGGTGACCTTTTGCATTGGCACAAAGTCCCTATCCCAAAGTCCAACTCTATGCTTTTTTCATTCATTGTGTTTTATTAAAGGTTGCAGGCGAGGTGGAACCTATCCCAGCTGGCATCAGCCAAAAGGTGGGGTACACCCTGGATGGGCTACCAGTCAGAAGCAGGAACAACCATGCACACTCACTCCTAAAGGAAAAACTAAGAGTTATGCCTGGACAGATACCGTAGGTAGAAACAACTCTACAAATATTCATTAAATAACCATAAAAGCAAGTAGCTATCAATGACCTCCTGGTGGATTTCTTCTTCACACAGTCCATGTTTGGTCAGGCCGACTAAGTGCACTAGTTAAACTATGAATTATGGGCAAATCCCGCGGGGAACTTTGTAAATGTGCAGACTCACATGACTAACATCAGAGCCTTTTTCATTTGACAGTGTGACAGTCGGTTAGCCTCGAGCTCTCATGCACTTCTCAGAAACACGCTTCAAACTCCGAGTCCATGAGTGTGACTATAGCTCCTGACTCTGGGAAATTGCTCTTCCATTACATGCATGGGAAAAACATCATGACCAACAAAGACAAAGAGCTTTAAAGAGAAATTTAAACCCTGCAAACCTTGCATTAATTATACATGCTTGTCAGATGGTCATCTTGGATTGAATCTTAATCACAGTGATTTTATTGTGCTGACAACCGTTTTGTTTGAAGTATGTTGACCTCATTAGTGATCTGCTGGTAAGCCCCGACATCCAGTATGACCCTGTTCTTTAAAGTGTTTCTTTTATTTTCTTGTCCTGACTTTTGACAAACTGCATGTGATGTACTGAAGTAGTTGGAGGTTTTATTCATGACATTTGTGGCTATAGAGAAACTAAATTTATTTTTCTAATGTGCAGAAGATGTTGGGCAAGACATGCTTCCCATCTATAACGGAGTCATTTAAAATACTGAAATTTAAGCAGGTGGTTTAGATTCCCTCATCTAACCAAAGGGTAATAAAAATAAGTACACATTAAATCAAATTTTTAACTAAATCAAGTGTAAAATTAACTTGATTAGATAGGAAATTAATTCTTTGCCCAGGATGTTACTGCACAAAAAAATACTTTTTCACTAATTCCAAAAGGGAAAACACATAAAATACCTTGAAATTGCTCTCTTTGTCTTTCTATTATCAAATTGTTTATATAAATTGACAAAAAATAAGAGTAAGAATCAGTACTTTACATTCTATAAAAGTGTCATGAACTGCCTCTTGATTGTGTTAAGAACTCAGAAGCTTTCTATTTTTCTATCATAGGAACAGTACTTCAGCAGTATTCTGCCAACTTATCTGTATTTGAGGTCCAGATTAATTTAAAAAACAGTTTTCACTTCGACCAAAGGCACAATAATGCAATCTGACTAATAACTGTGACTAGATTTTCATCCAAATTAGGACAAATTTCAGAAAACCTGATAAATAAAATTTCTATTTCCATCTTCTGCTGTTTGTAGATTATTGTCAGTTTATTGAGATAAATGGTTGGTGGCACTAACATGGTGGAGCATGTAAAAAAAAAGGGTTAAAAACAAGATACATTTTGTTTCTATTGTTGCAATCCAGCTGTTCTAATAAGTAATTTTGAAATGCAAACCAACAGCTGGATGGGAACACAACTTATGGGGATTCCTTCACCAAAATCCTTCCGTGTTGGGTTCAAGGCTCGTGCATCACAGATTCTGTGCTTCCTTTATGGTCAGTCTTGGGCAGATGGTATACATTTGTGTCGGGTCGTCTTTCACAGACAGTAACGAGTTGTTCCCCATCAAACTGAAGGACAAAAATAATGCCCTTGCCGAGTGGGGAATGAATTAGAAACAGGGTCACTGTTAGCCATGATGTATGAGTGAACTTTCACTCAGTTATGACAGGAAATTAGAATAACTTACGTCAGATGTGACTGAACAACCCTTTGGGTCTTAGAGGATGTCGGTGGTACATGGAACATCCGGTCAAGCAGCCATCCAGGCAAAATTACCTCTGCTGAACCAAGAGTGTTTTGTACCTTCCCAGCCTCTTTCCATAGCAACCATTTGTCAGAATCAACAACCAGAATTAAAAACCTCATTTAACTTTAAAAGAAAAGAAAAGAAAAACAGAGCATATGTGTGCTGATGATGGAAAAGGAATTCTTAGAATCCAGTCCGTTTCAGGGAGAGGGGAAGACCCTGATCCTCACACAGGCAGATGTACATGTGGTTTGTGTTTTAGTGCTGTTGGGACTGCTCCGTTGGGTTTTAAAGAGGCAGCGGGCCGCAGCTTGGAAACACAAACAGTATAAGCTGTACAGTCAACTCTAATGCATATGGCATCAGTGAGCTCATGTACAGTGCATGCTTTGTGTGAGTGAACTTGTGGAAGCACACGGTGGACAGGTAAATGTTTGATGGAGTAATCAAGCTTTGGATGAACAGTACAAAAATAGCTGGTGTTCTCCATCATGTGATTTGAAGAAGCAAACACTGGAGTTGGTGTCGTTAAAAGCCAAATAAAAACATCATCTAAGAGCAGTAATTTATATGCTGTAAACTGAGAATATGACTGATGATTCAATGTGAAATCATCCTGGGAAGGTAGATTCTGTACTGCTTCATAATATTCCTCTTTGTAAAACACAATTGACCATAATCTTAAAAAAACTCTGAGAGGACCCCAAGATTCCAGATTTAAAGATGGCTGCATGCAGAACCACCTGTAGTCCATCGTTACCTTTAATATATTTTGTGTCCATTAAGTTTCTAGTGTGAACAGCACCAAGTTATTATTGATTATGTTGTTACTGTGAGGAAAATCATATCAATATGTGTTTATTAATCAATATTACCAAAATTGCTTGGTGTTCTCACAGTGCACATTCTTACAGTGGGTTTGTGTTTTTTTTTTTTAGTTTTATACGGCATTTATAGACGCTCACAAATCCAATATTTTGGAGGTGTCTAATTTTGCAGAGTTGGTGCAGCTGGAACGCCAACTCCCTGGTAATGACGTCACTGGAACACACCATTAGGTTCGGGAGCAGGGCCAAGCCTCAACTACCTTCACTTCCTCAACTTTGCTTGTCTGGTTCTCTCGACCCCTGCTCTCATCCATAATCTATTCCTTCCCTCTTGCATTGTCCACCCTCCCCCTTCCTTCTCCCTCATCCCTCTCTGTCGTTTATTCATTTGTTCCTGATATTACCCCTTTATTTCAGGTATCCATAAGCCAAGGTAGCAGATAACCAAAATGGATCCCCCTTCCCGAGTCTCCTCCACCCTGCACGCCATGATGCCACCTCAGACGTCCCGCCTCAACCTCAGCTAACCACATCCCTCACAACTCATTAAATCGCTGAAAAACTGACATTGTTGTGGCTAACGCTTCTCCTCAAGCTTATACATACCTAACAGGGAGAGGTGGAAAAGGATCAATCAGGTTTACTTGTATATAATTGCTCAAATTTGTTTTACCAAACAGTTGCAAAAAAAGGATGAAAAATCCTGCAGCAATTTTCTTATCGTTGAAAATAAAGAGGTTTCTAAGAAATGAGTTCCTGGGCCAACAATGTAAGAAAAGGGCAACCAACCCACAGCGATGCTGACCTGAAATGAACCGATTCGGTCTCCAGCAGGCATTTTTCTGTCTACCGCACTTCATCTTTGTCATTTTGCACTTTCACCACAGGACAAACCAACCCAGACTGTACCTATTATGATTAATTACAAAGATAAAACACCCAATGGATATTGGATAAACACAATCATAGCAATCCCATGAATGTGTGATGATGCTGTAAAACATGCCTCTGCGACCATTAAAATGCACAACAGGCCACATTACAGGCTGAGTGGTTCTATAATGTTCTGTAATGTCTGGTTGTGTGATTTGACATGCACCACGGCATCTTCGCCCCCCGTGGCTTCACGTCGTGACCTCCCACCCCTGGTTTTTGCGTTTCATGTAAATATAGTGTGTAATAACACTCTGTCAGAGCATAGATGCTATTATGGCCTTCCTACCAAGCAGAGGTCATCTTTACCACCCCGCCCAAAGGAGGGGCCACCACACCACCATGGTTAAAGGCCCTGTTTTCACCAAGACCAAAATGACATATAGCCTATGATTTTATCTTCACATTTTCACCAAGTTTTGTGTTGGGACAGAGTGTTGAATATCCCATCAGAAACTTTATAAGGATTCAACAGATTCGTCACTGATAAGTGGGGTCACGTTGCAACTGGTCCAGTAGGGGGGACTCCATACAGCATTCCTACTTATGAGAGTTATTCAGCTTTGAGAAAACCCTTAAAGTCATTTAGAAATGTCTGGTTTTGACCGTTCAAATGGGTGCTGATCAGTTTTTATACTAAAATTAAAACAGTCCACTTCCATCACAACCAAACCAATCATATTTATTTTTGCAGCCCACAATCTGGTTTAATTTAGCAGCACAATGTATTTCCTGGAAACCCAGAAAAACATCAGCGATGCCGCTTCCTGGTGCAGCACACAAAGCCGTCACTTTCAACTTCTGTTAACAAAAGGACAGAAGAAGTTTCTCCAAAAAACAGAAGAAAACATCAAATTGATTGTACTACTCACAGCACACATCCTGGTCGTTGCACTCAAAAATGATTTCCAAATAACACAATGACAACCTTTGCGGGCGAGAAATGTTCAGAAGATTTTCCAGATAGCTGTTTTACATTAAAACCACAAGTCTGTTTCTGGTGAGCAGATTTGAATTTAAGCCGTCCTGTCGGGGCATTTGTGCTTAACTCCTCTAACTGTAAAAAATCCCAGTCGGTGCCGCAAGGAAAACATCACTCTGTTAAATTCTTTTAGCCACACTTTGAAGTAGGTCTCACCTTTCACCTAAACACCATTGATGAGGTAAGCTCAGCATTAAAGACGCAAATTAAAAGCAAAGACCTTGAGGCACGAGGCCATCTGGTCCGTTTTACGCCACCAGTGTACGTTTCATTAACAAGCTGAGTATTCTGACTCCACAGCATGAGGATTAAATGAGCAAACGAGCAAAACTGAGCTTTGTGAACGCTGAGGAATCAATTTGAAAAAAAAAACCAAACACCACAGAAAAGTTATTTCTTATTTAAAGTAGTGTTATCATACTGCTAAACAGCAGATTCCACATGTTTCTGCTTTCTTGTATGCAGTCTTTGGAGACCCCTGAGGAATAGTAAGGCAGCACAGATGTCTGGGTCAAGGTTCCCTGTCTTAATGTGTGCACCAGATAATGGCTGGCATGAATTATAAAGGCTCACATGGGAGATGGTTGAAGTGTAAGAGGTGTCAGGTAAGAGGCAGATCAGAGGTGAAAGATTGTCCTAGCCCTAATTGACAAAATACTGTCAAGAGAAAGTGGGGGGGATCAAATTGGTCTTTTTTAAAGATTTCAACAGATTGTAATCCAGAGATGCTAATTTAGCCTCTTTAAGCATGCTGTATCTCTGTATTGAATGAATATTTCAGATAGTACACGGACCCAGAGTGCTTTCGAACACGCCAGTAACCATCTTGCTACAGACATTCTGCAGTTGAGAAAACTTGATAAATTGTCTTTTCACCCCAATGATGTTTGATTTTAGATTTGAGTAGTTTTAGAAGTGTAGAACTGTGTTTCTTCTAGTGGTCCCATTTTAAGTAGATTTTACGCTGGTTAAGAAAGCTGTTAACAGATTCATGAGAACAATGGGAACCATCATCAGCATTCAGTCCAGAGTCAAATGACTCTCCTGAAGAAGTGGTGGATTTCCCCTGGCCACAGTGGGAACATTAGGCATGAGGACACTCGCTAACTTTCATTGAGGATGCATCAAAAATATCCATGGTCCACATTTTCTTGACAAAAACATGTGGACAGATGCTGAAGGATGCTATGAAACAGACATATACAACTAGAGAAATGAAAAGAGATCAGATTTATTGATTTTTTAAACTTTTTTTTGAACCTGTGGTCAAGATAAGTGGAAACATAATCTCTGTCCCACTGTGTGGTTCCCATGTCCATGGTCCAGTTAAAAGGAATTAATTCAGAGTCATAATTAACAGAAACACAGCCTGTAGGACTCGGTGTGATACCATCCCTTATGTTGTGTTAGTGACATGCCTGTCCTGTGGGAGGTAGACATATACTGGACCTGCAGAACATCGAAGATAAACCTGTAACTACACACAACAGGAAAGGCTTTATTGGCTACTTTTAGCAGACACACCCTCGTTTAAAAAACACAAACTTTGATTTAAAAAGTGGGCTCTGCCTGCTGTGTGCTGCAGGTAAAACACTACCTACCCATAATACTTCACGTAGCTACACTTAAATTTTACTTTTGGCAGCATCTACAACTACTTTTGGCTTCGTTTGTTAACGATATATATATTTTAAAAATCCACAATAAACCTACTGCACCAACCCAGGCCTAAAATAAAAGGATTAACTGTAATGACCCAGGGTTTACTGCTGGTACAGGGTGAATAATATGCCTTAAAACCTTAAAAAATGTATAAATTTGCAGTGAAACAGTGAGATGTATTAGTAAACAGCTTACAATGTGCTAAAGGACAGAGAGCTGTGTTCTTTTGTCCAGGATGTTTCAGTCAGGTCCCAAATCACATTTCTGAGGCAGTGGTATGCTGAGTGTGAGTTGAGGACAAGGTGATACCAAAACTAAACTTTCATTTCAACCCGTTTCTTTCCTTCTTTGATCTGAGCATCAGCATAGTTGAGGCAACTTCAAATCCATGCAAGTGAGTTGCTCCGCTCCAGCAGTGCTGTCCTCGGTGTTAGCGCTGTGTTTTATCAGCCTACACAGCTACATTTGTCCATAACAATGTAGCTGCTTTAAAAAGAGAATACAAGGGGGAAAAGGAAGAGATTACAGCTGCTGCTGCCTCTGCAGCCTATGAAGAGGCTATAGAGCTGACCCATGGTTTAGAGCCACAGCAGGTGTGCTTCAGCTTCATGCAGTTGGATTCTGCTCATGTTACACATTTCTATAAAGGTTTGGGTTCATAATCGCTGTGAAACAAAGATTAATGTCTTCAGCTCCATTCCCTTAAAATCTCTAAATGTTACACATATATAAAGGTGTATTAGCTGTTTGTTATTTTTAAATGTGTGCTTTTCATTTCCTAACTTTTCCTGTGGTTTATCTTAAAGATAACAGGAGATTAACCTGACGTGATAATACCGGTTCAACTAGAAATGTTCAGCTCTGTGAGCTCGGTGTATTGATTTTGAGGCAAAGCAACCACCCAGTTATGAACAGTTGAGGATCGCAACTAACCTCTATCTCCTTTTTCCACAGACAGCAGGGATTAATGGATATACTGCGTCTTTTCTCATGATTTAAAAATGTAATTTCAGAAATTCAACTGTAATTGTTTTAATCAATTATGCTTGCCTAAGTTGCTGATAACATTTTTGTCTGTAATGTGATGAAATTGTGCTTTTTTCAGACTTTAAAGTCCCACTAATTTCCCAAAATCTCACGCGTTTCTCTGAATTGTACAGCTAAATGATTTTGCCATGAAATGCCTTGAGTTATGACTCTAGCCTTTCTCCTCATTCAATAAGGGGGGGGAATCTATGGTAATCTGGCCTCGCAGCAGATGACACTGCTTGCCCAGTTTAGGTTTGGAGCAATCCAAATGTAAATTTTATAGTGATTCTCAAAAGAAGAAGCTAAATCATATAAGGTCACACACAAGTGTACCAGAATGGTAATATATTCACTTTCTCCATTAATACTGCTCATCTGGCTGCGGCTCCTCATTCAGCCTTGCCTTTACGCTCTTCTCCACCTGGCTTATGCTAATTTCTCTTCCAGCTTCCTCATTTCTCTTCCTTCCTCAGTTCCTTAAAGCTTTCAAAAAAAAAAAAAAAAACCCACTCAGCAAGTTGCCAGGATTGGAAGCAAAGCAGCTGTTAGACCCGCCTCTGGGGTGGTGCTTTAAACATTTTTAGATGCTGATTTGATCGGATTGAACTCTGATTTTGCTTACATGTGTTGAAACATATGAAAAACATCTTAAGTCAAAGTCAAAACATGATTCCTAGGGGGAGGAGGACTTTAAACTCATCATGCTTCCCTGAGGATCCTTTAGTGATTAGATCAACCTGTGAACCAGGAACATTATTAACATATGGCTAACAGAACCATCTAAACCAGGACTCTATTGATCGTGACCTAAAAGGGTTATTTTAACATCATCTGACCAAAAGTTCCTCTAAATAAGCAAAGCACATTTTACAATTGTTTAATGTTTTTGATGGTGCGACTGGTTTTCTTATGACTTTACTCGATATTTAACTCAGAGCCATTGTTTCCGGACAGCATCTACTAATGCAAGCGAGACAAAAACTCTCAACTTCTGGGCAACAGTTTAGCTATGATCCAGGATTTCTCCACGACGTGCTGCAAAAGGGAGCAGTTGTTCCGAATGATGCCATCCCAAAAACCTAAAATGGTAAGACATGGAGAAAGAAGTCTCAATAATACTGACAGGATGAATATCCACATGCAGGTGAAGAGCTCATATGACCCCATAGTCAGTGTGAACATTCATTTATTCTTTAAAAAAAAGTCTCAGGAAAATCACAAAAAAATCCAAACGCCAAACAACTCTAATTGCTTTATTTTATTTTCCATAAAAACCACAGATTTGTTATATTAGTACAGTACAATTCATTTCATGTCAAACTAGATCTGAGCAGGGATGGGACACGTTCAACCAAAAGTAACAGCACAGATAAAGTCAGATCCGACTTAAACACTAAAGACAATTTTTTCATGTGAACAGCTGAAGTTGAGCTGATAGAGCCGATCAAGTAGTGTTATTCCTTGCAAGAGAACAAGGCTCTTTAATCTGGAGATATGGTATAAATCTTCAGATTGAGGATGCAGAGGGACATGGAGGCCATCTGGATACTCCTATGTGATTGGATGCTGAACAAAGTGTCTTTTCCTGGCTGCTCTCCACTGGCTGGATGAATGAAGAGGAAAGATGGAGAGTGTAGAGTTCGGGGTTATCAGAAGTTGGCTCTGGAAAAGGAGAAACGGTTCAATAAGTGAATAACTTGGCGAGCTGCAGCGGGATGGCAGATGAGGAGGAAAAGCAGAGCTGGATTGAGATGGTGAACAGTCTCGATGAGAGCCGACATGTGTTGGATTCAGTCAAGTATCTAATAAATGCCTTTTTCTCTTTTCTGGGCCAACGTTTTAAACGCTATAACTCAAAATGACAGTGACAATTAAAGAGGAATTATGAAACAGTCTGGCCCGCTCACTGTCCCATGTCAAAGGAGTCATCGTTACTTTTTGCAAATAATAAAATATAAGTCTGGCCCACAGTATCAGATACTCAGTATCGGTTTACAGAACTCCGCGGGCATATCCATGACATGCACGCCCTGTTAACACTTGTCACTAAAATCAGTGCTGGGTGGTCTGATTACAAGTCAGCAGGTCTAAATGCAGGTGTGAAAGTGCCCCAAACAGATGACTGCAGAATCCTCCAATCTGTCCTCACGGAGGCCACATACTGTATGCAAACATTCCTGGCTGCTCTAAAAGCATTGTGTTTGAAGCTTTTTATGGCAGAAATGTGCTAAAGACTAAATTAATTATGTGCATTTGTAGGGCGGTTTGAAAAGCATCTGAGTGACGCCAACAATAACTTTGCTCTGGATTTCTTTCAGCACTGTCCTACAAGACCAGCTGGACAGATTTGGACAGTTTTTAAAAACATGATGAGCCCTAAAAATGAATATCTACTCAGTAAATTACACATAAAAGCTCCTGTGAGGTCATGCGATTGGTTTATTAACCATTAAATCCTGGCAATATGAATCTGGAATTTTTTGGACACTTCCAAATCAATAAAACAGCATGGAAACACGTTAAGATTAAAAATGTTCGACCATTTCTAAAGCCAAACTCTGAACAAGTAACTTGCTTTCATTTAAGTTTACAGCCAAATCAGAGAAGATGAATGAAGTAACATTTCAGTAAAGCAAGCTAATTAAGAGACTAAACTTCATTCATAAAAGTCATGCGAATTATTACATTATCACACAATTCTATTAACTGGAGTGAACTGACCCGTCTGTAAAAAAACAAGCCCGTTTATATTGAAGTGTCACAAAAATGCTGCATCACCGAAATTTCTGTGCCATTTTTTTCTTTCACCTTGACCCAGATTAGATCTAAAACGCTGGCACAGTGCAACTCTTTTCATTTAAAGTCGATTTATTTTACACATGAATAATATTTAACTGCTTAAATGCCCTGTTAAAAAACCAGAAGCTTTTTCCCCCTGAGTTTTGCAATGAAATTTGACTTTTTAATCTCAAATTATTGTTTAAATGTTTTGGAGTAGCTAATACTGGTTTGGGGGGGCTTTTCCAAAACATTATGCACCACAGGTTGCAAATTCAAATAAAGCCTGTAATAAGTAAACCAGAAACAGGATCCCGGTTTTGTATATTGCCTAAACCTAACCTTAGACACCATAACAGCCTTCTGAGTAAGCTAAAGTTGGACATTAAGAGCCACTTGAACCATTTTCTGTACTTATCTGACTGGTTGGAATTGTATATTTCCCATTAAACATAACAGATAAATGTGTAGTGTGCTGGTAAATAAATTAATAATGTCATTGACTTCCTTAAATACCTTCTTAATTATATCACTGGAATAAAGAATATATACTAAAGGGTTGCCTGCAGGCTTAAAATACTAAAGAAATGAAAATAATATAATTATTCATTCTGAATTTGCTTCAGATGAAGCATCAGGGTTTTTCTACCTGACAGGTGTTTAGTAGTTGATCATCTTTCTGATTGCGTCAAAGCACTTCCACTTGTCTGGGATGTAGAAGGGCTCAAAGATGTGAGGGAAGGGGGTATCGTAACCACAGACCCTACTGATGGGAGCCTCCAGGTTAAGGAAGCACTCTTCCTGCAATAAAAAACAAAAAGAAAGAGAACAAGAAAAATTAGGACAAATCATTATTGTTAGACACCAAAGCCAACATGTTTACGGGTTGAATCCGTCACCTTAGTTTCCCAGGGGGCCTGATTTCATGGCTTTGTTATGTTTTGCTTTCAAAATGCAGACAAGTGCCTGCAGACTAAATATTCAGATGAAAGCCTGTAAAGAGCAATAATGAAATTATGTTGTGATCTGTAACAGATGTGTTGGTATGAGGGCAAACCATCTGGCTGACTTACAGAACGGCACTAAAAACCAAGAAGTCGATCTGTTTGGGGAACATTTTTGTGAAAGACATTTGCGACAGACATAAGAGAACCCACTATGTACACTCTGTATCTTAGCTTCTTCCTTTCGTTTCAACATCATTTTTCACCTGAATGTGTCCAAAACATTTAGATTAGTTTAAATTTTAAGTCTTTTTTTTTAACCTGTTCATTTATCCTCCTGCAGATGTGATCTCTTCCCAAAGTTCAGAATTGATGGTGTATTTTTGGCATATTCTGGAGAAAAAAAAAATGGAGGGCAGAATTTTGTACACTTAGTGGAGATTAAGGGGACACCCATAGAAATAAATGACTTTGTTACAATAAATGCTGTGGTGTTAAATGTGTCAGTGAGCCTAGTTTAAATTTGGATTAGAAGATACTTGATTTGACAGAAACATTCAGTATATCTAACATGCTCCAATAACCTCCTCCGACCTGTTATTTATACAGCTGCCTCATTTTGCTCTGCCACTATAACAAGAAGGCCGATGACTTTGAACACTACATGTAAAATGGCCGTTGTAGAGCTTTAAAAAAAAAATCCTTTTTATCTATAAATTGCATAACATGAGCCGAAATGACTCATTCCAGCTCTGCAGAGCGGGCCAGGACTCAGGCAGATTGGCTGAGGTACAAAACAAGCCATGACTCGTGTCTCTTTATCAACCTCTGACCTCTTCCCATGGAGACAAAGCAGAAAAAAGTTGGCCAAAACACTCTAAAAGGGACAAACCCCCTGATGTGTCGTACAAGAGCCCTTTTTCAGATAAAAGTGACCTGCGAACAACTTGAGGAACTAGAGCAAAAACACACACTCGTGATGTTTCATGTCTCCACCACCTCTGTGACACTTGCACCATCACGAGCTCAGCCATCCGTGTAATCCCAACATTATGAACCTACCGACTGTCTGCCATGGAGCAGTTTGACATTTGGCAGGGCAGGACTTGTATGTTTCACACTAGCTTTTTCATTTTCTAATAAAACATCTGGCAGAGTCCAGGGGAATGTCAGACTTGACGAGGAGGCCTTTTGTGCTTTCACAGCCTGTAAAAATCCAAAACAACAAGAGAGACAGACGGGAAAACTGGAGCAGACGTTTGCAGCTTTTTTATTTATTTATTGTTTTAGTTAAAGCATCTATGAATCTAAATCTTTGTTTTTTTTCTTGTAGTGAAACTCAGGCACAAATATTATTCCCATCATTAGCCAATCGGCACGAATGGCTCAACACTAGCGGGAAGGCCGCTCTGCCAGAGGGGCATCCTGTTTGGAGATTCATTCTGATGTCAATTAGCAAACTTTTGTTTAAAAGAGCGTGGTTGTGGTTGTTTATGCATTTCTCCCTCGTTGCACTCCTCGCTATCTGACGTGATGGCAAACTTTTTAATGATCCAGCCAAATCCCTGGCAGCACTTTCCGTCCCGACCGAACGTGCTACGTTACCTCAAATTTACTTGCTGATTCACAAGTATGGGATTTAAAAGAAAGTATAATCGGATGGAGTCCTAGCCTCCTCCTGCGCTTCAACCTTGCAGTGCGGTCCTTCTTATTTCCTACATACACTGTAATAAGTTGTTCATGGTTGACCTTCTGTGATTGCAATGCTGTATCCGGCTTCGGTTCATAAATTCAAACAAGATTTAGATTAGTTCAAATTTCTTTTAAAAGTCAGTCAGTAAGCTACCGATCAGGAAAAAATAATCAGATGAGCCAGTAAAGAAAGCAAACTCTGGTAACCTAGTCTTCCTCATGTATTTTTATTTTTTTTTGTGAGGATAAAAATAGAAAACCAGAGGGGAGCCCACCTGCTCTGGTATGCTGGGCCTCCTTCTGCCTGGTGGCTGAGCCCAGTGCCCTACAACTGGCAGCCTGCTCCACCCAGTTAATTAACTGTGATTAGCTTTAATGGATGTGAAGCAACTTGTTCAGCGAACGCCCCTCCTCTTCACCTCTTTGTTTCCTATTTCCTTCTGGACTCCAGAACAATTTGAGACGGATTCTCTCCAAACAGGCTGTGGCAGATCCTGACTACAGACACCTCCACGCTGATATAAGAGAAGATTCTTGGTATTTTTATCCCCTCATGCTTGATTTTAGCACATTACCACCGTGTGCTGACAAATGTCCAGGGCCTTGGGGGCCTATAAAGGGTATTCCAACTCGGATGTTTATTTGATAAGTAAATGTGACTCAGAGGAAGAGGAAAAACAACCCAGCCATTTCTGAATAGTGAGAGGCGAATTCTTTGAAAATGCAAAGCCTTTACTGAACGATGGCGCTTCATTTCACGTTTGTGCTCACGCTGCTTTTAGATGGCAACACAATGTGACAAATTTCTGTACCTATAGCCATCATCAGAAGCTGTATTAATCCAAATACTGGCTCATAATGCCTTTACAGTCCTAACGCATACCATAAACGGCACTGAACTCAGAGGCAAACTCGGCCTCATGTGCTATAGTATTACAAAGTTTCAGCTTTAAACTCGAAGGAACCAGCAAAGCTTTTGCACTTAAAACAAGATATTATCATATGATTGTGATAAAGGGCTTTCCATTAATTAGTGTTTGTGTAGGCTTGACTGAAAAATTGATGATGTGCAGTGAATACGCTTTTATTTCTGCTTTCACACCTTTTTTCCACAAAGACCAAAGTCTTCTTTCTTTGAAAGGGGAAAAAAAAAAATCTCATCTCAGCGCATTAGTGGACACAACACTGAAATATAATGTCCATCAAGATCACAACCTCAAGATCTATTCTCCGACTGCAGACAAGGAGTCAGACGGTACCGTGGAGTTTGCCCTTTAGTCTGGATCAGATCTGTAATCTCCTCTAAATAAAATTTACTGGCAGTGGGAGGAAAGTACAGTAGTCTGACTGCCTGCCACCACAACTGGATGAAGGAAGGCCACACAACTCAGATTTCATTCAAATCGCTGTTTAGCGTTTTGAAAGTGCATCATTATATGTAATATACTTAAATGTCAGAATAAAAATATGTTAACATGGCAGCAGGAAAAGCTCGTGTCCTACAGTGGTGCAGAGTTTAAAAATACCTCCCAGTGGGGGCTTGGCATCGCAGTGATCATATTGTGCCTCTTGTTGTTTAAACAAAAATAAAAATTTGAGATAGAAACACCCACAGATTGGGGGTTACAGTCAGACAGGAGTGGGAAATTGCCAATATCACATTCTGTATCAGTTCAAGCCAAACCAACTGGATTTCAGCTGAAAACAGGCTGCAGCTGCTTGGGTTTGCAGAGATTTCTTAATGATGTTTAGCTTAACGACACTCTCTCATAATCAGAGATGTAAAGCCTGCGGACGTGGCCTGCACAGCTGCCACTGCTGGACATTTTACTAAGACCCCTTTGCTCTTTCTTCTCTTTCTTCTAGCTATTCAAGGCCAATCCCTGAGCCCTGAACACACCCTCTTAACAAGCTAGGATATGGGGCAAATGAATTTCATGCTTCTGCAATGTACACTTACTGACCACTTTATTAGGTCCACCTTGCTAGTACTGGATTGGACCCCCTTTTCCCTTCAGGACTGCTTGAATTTTTGGTGTCATAGATCCAACAAGGTGTTGGAAACATTCCTCAGAGATTTTGCTCCATATTGACATGATAGCATCACAC
>JAOXYM010000006.1:25206885-25220877 GCA_028567055.1 Leptatherina wallacei | reverse complement strand
AATGCAACTGTTGGGGAGGGTGCAATGCTATGACCATAAGTATTAGAAATTACATGAAAGAAAAATGACCAGATAGGAATGATTTCATGGGAAAAACAACACATACGATAGATGGTTACAGGCATTTGCTTACACCTATCACAGATAGGGCTCTAATGTGGGAATAACCATGCCAGCTTAGCTTCAGAGAAGTGAAGTCGGTGTAGTACTTTGGTATGTCTCGCACATTCAAGAGGGCTGCCTCCCATTCTTATCTGAGAGCATAAACTCCAAATCAATAAAGGGATTATATGAATCTATTGTAGTAAATCATAAGAGATTCTTCCTACTTAACATTTTAACCAACAGCAAATAATGTCGAGGTTGAGGAAGAGTGAACAAAGTCTCTCATCTGTAAGTAACAGAAGGATGCCTACACATGAATAATCTATTTTGATCCAACTATCATATCCAGAAGAATGTCAGTCAGAATGTCTTATGTACTTTATCATATGGGACTGGTTATAATATTTGGTTCCTGATTTTTTTTGTAGTTGTTGATCGTTAAGCCATTGGATCATGCTATGCCAGATGGGTTCTTTCTTTTCGATATTCTAATAGAACCTTAAATATCGTTTCTGCAATGCATTCACAAAACGAACATTTAAAATTTCATTTAAATGTCAGACTTTTTACTGACAACAAGTTATACTAGGGTCTAATGGATTATTATTGTAGTGGAGTATAAGTTTAATATCACCCCCAACATGTTCCCAACTAGTGGATCCATTAATCTCTGCTATATCACTGAGGTTCAACAGAAAATACTATGAAGGCTCATTTATGCTCCTTTTACATATGTTGAAACAGACGAGGTATAGTCTGTTTCAAACTGTAGCGTCCTCATAGTCTCGTTCATCCTTTACGTTGACATGCTTGTTAGATATCTGAACTCTGCATTTCCCTCTGGTGGATATATTTTCTGTTTCAGACAGCAGTAACCATGGCGACAGTCGAGGAAATCCTGATTATGTAAATTCTCAGAAAGAGACATAAAGAGAGGCAGTGCTGTAGATGGGGGTGGTCTGTACGGCCAGAGAACACATTGTGGTTTCTTCTTTTTATTTCTTTCTATTACTAGTTGCATGCCAGCAACACTGCCCCCATGGTTTCCAGTGGTACTGCTCCGTTTGCTATGTTGTAGTAGGTCTCTGAAAGAGTTCTCACTGCACCGAGCTGCATTCACGAGGCAGCTTTTTTTGAGGGTGTGGAGTCGGGTCCTTAGTGTGAACCAGTTATGTATGATGGTGTGGCTGCTTTTGAAAAACAGGGATGGTGTGTTGCCAGGTCAGCAAAATTTGGCATCCAGGAATGACCCGTTTAGATAGAACATTTAGCTAGTTTGTTGCTTATCTGAGGATAATGCCACATAGGCGGCCTATTTTGGACACCTTTTATTTACCGTGTCATGGAAATGTGGTTATTGTGCTTCCATAGAAAAAATCCTAGATCTAATTCTGACCAAAGTTTAAGTGCTACTATCACTCATGATCGCTCTTCTAGTCTATGAGGGGAAAACAAATGGATGTTACCGAAGTAACAAATTAAATTTTCACTAGTACTTACATTAATCAATACTCCGTTTAGCCCTGTGACGGGCTGGTTACCCGTCTAGGGTGTATCCTACCCAGTCTCAAATGACAAACTCCAGATCCCTGCGACCTGATCAGCAAAAAGCAGAGCCAATGGCTGGATGGAATATCCAGTTTCCTTATGCTTGAACTGTTAAGGTTAAATAAATTCTACTTAGCCACAGAGAAGCTGTAAAAACAAAATCCTTAAAGCCCTTAAAACTTAATGAAGTAAAATTTTGTGGTTTGGCTTCTGTTTATAAATCCAACAACAATTTATAACCGTTAAGTTACAGGACCTGAAAAAGTCCCAGGCAAAACACCATCTGATGGTGTGTGTTGTATCAGAATAAAACTCTTGGAAGTCTGTCCGACCCTGCGACTGCAGACACCGCGTTTTCCGTTCGGTCCCGTTATCGGCCTAAAGGCTGACCTCAATGATCTCAATCTGCCCACAGCTCGGGCCAAGTGCTCCTCGACTGAACTGTTTTCTCCTGTGGAAAAGTCGACAACATGGCCCAAAGATGCAACAACGCTTCCAATTTAAACTGCTTTTTAAGAGGGATTGTTTTATAACTAAAATTGTCACAGCCTTCATAAATAATCCCTATAATCATGTGATTCCGAAAATCTAATTTAGCCAACTACGAGTGCTCAGAAGAAACGGAGCAGAAAATGTGCAATTTTCGTACCTTGATTGGATTTTTGCAACAACTTTCAATACAGCGTGATAATTTACCTCACAGTATTTTGTGTGTGAGACGGTTTGGGGCGAGCGACAGCATTATGTACTGCGGTAATCCCTGGCTGAGGGAAAACCATGACTAATATCTACAATCTGCCTTCAGAAATGCAAGTGTTTGGGATTTTATTTTGCTACTACAAGTGTATTTGCCAGATTTAAAGGCCACATTTCTCCGGTGAGTGAAACTGAAGAATTTGAGAAATCTCCAGTGCCTAGCTGTGGTATGTGAGCACTAGCTACTGCCAGAGGATGGAAAAACGGTCAGTAACTCAGACACAAACGGAGGGACTGGATAGGACAAAATGGGAGCGATGACAATAGCTTGAAAATATCTAGCATTAGGTATAATGACAAAAGTGCTTCCATAATCCAATATTTTGTGACATGCACATTTAGCCTGGATAAACAGCCCGTTTTCTGAGAACTGAAGAGCTGGTTATGGTTTCTCCTTTTGTGTTGCATTGTGTCACACTTTCACCAGAGACACTGGGAGAGACAAAGAAGCTGGCTCCATCTCTAAAAAAAACTAGCATGAGTAATTTTCCACTGATATAACCCCTCAATCCCTGCACATGATGCTGTAATGACACATGCACACTAGCCAACATATGACCCCCATTTACCTCACCCGACAAGTTCCTGCTGGTTGGGTCCACAGAACTCCGTGTTAACATTGTAATTGTAGAGTTGGGCAGCAATGATACGAATATGGGCCCCAAACCTCAGGCCACTCTGCCTGTGTCATTATCTTCTACTTTGATTGTTTCCAGTGTGTGACGGCAGGCCAAACATATTAAGGGTATTGCGGTGGGCCAAGGAGCGCATATTGGCTGAGACCCCTCAGCTGAAGGAGAAGCCGAGGCATGAGTCCGGTCCATCTGCGTGCTAATCGGCAGCAGGCTGCGTACCCCATCTCTGGCTCGCTTCCAGGCCACAGAATCAGATAAAGCCAGTCTGTTTGCAGTGAAGCTGAGTGTCAAACCAGGCCAGCACAGATGCAGAAGTGAAGACAAACTAAATATAAGCTTAAAATATTTTATGACAAATTGTTTTGAGGTAGAAAAAAGAATATTTTAGAAGCTATGCCAAATCCATCTCATACATGGCACTGAACGTACAGCTGTTTTAGGTTTTAACGTTTCCTGTTGAAACAGGAATCATCCGTTTAAAAATCTATTTATTAATGAAACTAACGTTAATCTACTCTCCTTTTCTCAAGTAAGATTGAACAGGCTGATGGCGAACCAACACATTATGGCCGATCCTCGAAAACTACCAAGAAAATTGAGGAATCTGCATCTAGATTTGTTATCTGCATAATCCTAACAGATCCGTGGGTCTCTGTATTTACACCTGCCATCAAAATGTGCTGATGTTACCTCAGACCTGCGGGCAACTTCACATTACAACAGCATTTATAAGAGAAATAATAATGTGTGGATCATTTCGTTTCCACTAGTGAGCTAATGTTACTGCTGCTAATTGTAGCTGCTGTCAGACTCACTAGAGCCTGCGGAGATGATGGAGTTGGGAAACCTTTCAGCTTGCTGGGTGGATTTTTTTTCTCTTTTTACCCCAAAATGAGACATGGTTGTAAAGTCATATCTGGCTAAGATTTCATCACTGTGGTTTGGCATCAACGTCTATGAGCAGTTTGTGTGCACCAGCTTGTATATGCCATAATTCAGATGAGTTCTGCAAATCCTGACAGCAAGTTAATATCAGGTGTAAACAGAGTAAAATAAGACTATTACTCACTTATCTTTCACCATCTGTAAAGACGTGTAATGAATTACTTCACTGGTTAATCTTTTGAGTTATGAGAATTCTTTTATACTCAAATGATTCAGGTGATTGATGGGCCATGAGTGGTTAAAACAAAGAAAAGTAATTCCAAACCAAAACAACCTGAACAGCTATTCCTTAAGACCACAAAAGATAAGATTTGGAAACAAAATATAAAGAAATGATAATCAGCTTTTTTCATAGTACTGCATTTTGATTGTAATATAGTGGAGTAAAAGAAGCCCTTTTTTGGGGGGGTGGGGGGTAATATACATTTAAAAAGTTGAGGTCTAAGTGGTAGCCTAGTAGTTACAGAGGTGGGTTTGGGTTCCCAGAGTGCCAACAGAGGTGAACCTTTGAGCAAGGCCCCTTAGCCCCCATCCATCCAGGGGCTGAAGTATGGCAGCCCACTGCTCTCTAGTTCATCTAGAGATCTGTTTAAAGCATAGCTGAATTTCCCACTTTAAATCAGTAAAATAAAAATGATTATAATTATTATCATTATAATTCATCCACTTCCTTACACTAACTGAGTTCTAATCTCCCAGTGATGATACAAAACCAAATGTAAACTGTAACTTCTGTTATTTTATATCCACAGTGAAAATACAGCCCTCCTTAAAACCCAGGAGTCATATTACTATATGGGATAAACTTCACCCGACTGACAGTTGATCCAATGTTTGTAAAAAGAAATGGTCAACTATACTCTTACATCAATATTTTTCCTGAAGTAGCTACCACATTATCCTGTTATTTTGCCCATATCTTGCCATCTGATCTAAATCTGTTATTTAACTATTTACACTTTATATTTCTTTACCTTTAAATACCAGAGTTTGAATTTAGTGCTAGTACTGAGGGTGAGGTGAGCAAAAGAAGAAAAAGATCATTTATAATTTATGTCCCTGGCTCTTTCTTCTTCTATGGACCCAGATGTAACATAAAAAAAAAAAAAAACTCCTACATTTGGAAGATTAATGCTTTTTTGTGTGACTTTCCTGCTTTGATGCTTTGGTTTCATTGGTATTTTACATGTCCTGTTTTATCATTTCTACATACTTATTGAATATTTCAAGAAAAGGAAAACTGAAGAATCAAAGATGCTTTATTTAACTCATCATGTGTCATTAACCACAGCTGCATGCACCTCTTCAAAGATAGTTTTTCCTGTAACTTTTCTCTTCTTTGAATAAGACGTCTATAATATAATGGACACTAATTTCTCCTAGTAAAAACAAAGAATCGCTTCAAGACAAAAGAAAGAGTTGGGCCAACTTTTGGTAGCCAGGATTTGCTGCTCAACATGATTATCATAATGAGCTCATGGGTCATGTTTCAAAATGACAAATGAAGCAAAAAGTGGATAGATCATCATTTCTACTGGAAGTTTCACGGAAAGCCAAAGTGTGTAGGAGGCAGCAGTTGGATCGAGGTCATGTCGCATTACTTCAAATGAAAAGTGATGTCTCGGGGTTCAGATTATATCTTTCTTCGCTTTGTGAGACGAGCAGTTTCCACATTTTACTAAAGAGATGGGATGGGGCTGGGGCTGGAAAACAATAATAAACATGTTCAAGATTAGGTTTCAGCGTCAGTGTAGTGACAACATAATAGGATGCATGTAACAGGCAGATTAGGAGGAGCAGCTCTTTGCCAGCAAATTTGCTTTGACAAATTTCCACGTTGCTGCACACCAGCTGGTTTTGTTGGACGGACTTCGTGCAATCATAATTTAACACAAGTTCAGCTAAAATACAAGACGGATGAGGCTGATATGATCGGTATATCGGCAAACTGCTTAAGGGAAAGGATAGGAAATATTACAACTCTGAAATTTCCTGCTATTTGACACTTTTCTCCATTTAACCAACAATAAGTTGTTTTCTTCCACCAGGCAAAGTGAAATGCTTCAAGCTGATGTTTCGTTAATAAGCTGAAGACTCTTGGAGACGTTAAAAAAGCTGCTGCCAGGTGGGGGTTCAACAATCCTGTATAAAAACTGGATTTTTAGTATCAGGAAAAATGTATAAGCCAACCACAGTAATTGGTGTAATTAGATCAAATTTTCCAAAACATGCTAAGTTGAGGAGAATTTGTTGGGGGTAAAGAACCAGCACATCAAATATTTTCCTGGTCAATTTTCCATCTGAAGCAGCCTCCTTTAAAAGCCATAAACAATAGAGTTATGGCTGAGAGTCTCTTTTTATCAATTATCAGAAAACTGTTTCCATGTGAGGAAGCTGGGAACAGTTTCTATTAAGCACAGATGATCATGAAATATGTTCAAAGTAACACCTCTTAAAAGCATGGCCGTGCTTTGACGATACATCGCCACAGTCCAAACATGCAACGCTCTTTAAAGACAACTTCAATTGACAGATTACGGAGCGCATATAATTACGGTTGGTGATGTTAAAGAGAACACGCGCCACAGCTGACGGCTTATCTGCCCGACAACGACTCTACTCTGAACGCCGGCGAGTCCATTTACCCTCGTCTCTTTTTCCTTCTACCTGAGCGAATGGCAAACACAGCCGAGTGCCCGGCGTCCTGCTCCGGCCCCCGGCTGCCACCATACGCCGTGTTTACTTGCCGTCTGACTCGGGAAACGCATCACAGCTTGAAACCATTAAGAGAGACGGGGGGGGGGGGGGGGGGGGGGGGGTTGAACAGAGCCGTAACAAGATATCTTATCAGTACAGCCCGAAGAGCACACAGAACATGCATAATAACAGGCACCAGTTCCAAGAATCCGAACAAACGCTGATGCACATTTACTCTAAGAAGCCCTCTCTGCCCTTCCACTTCCATAAACAATCCAGTAAATACTGCCTTCCTTTGTCATTTTATCCTCTAAAACTTAAGTGACTGCTGCACTGGTGTACTGTCCTTGATTGACTCCTCGTGCATGTGTTGTCTAAGGTTTAACAGGTTCAGCCAAACCAGTTGCATCACAATGAGGGCTGAGGTCCAGGAAGAGCTGCTGTCACAGAGTCTTCTGCTGCGGCGCGAGCCAAGACACATTTCTGAGGGAGAAAGTTTACGCACATTCAAGGGAAGAAGATGAGCTGGAGAGAAAACTGTCACTAAACACGGCAAAGACCTACAGGCCTGATGGATTCAGTGCGAGCTGATAAATATCCTCAGATCATGGAGAAGCAGACAACAAATGATTGACAGTGGAGAGACCGATTTTGGGTAGAGTATCTCTTTATGGGTTTAATAGGAGGTGATGGGACTTGCAAACTGGTGGGCAAGCACCGACATGTTAAAAGGATATGTCCTGTGTTACATATTCTCTCTGTGTGCTTGAAAAAATAAATCATACAGTCAGATGAGTCTAGTAACGCTGAAAGAGGCTAAGAGAGACGGAGAAATGCCAGACTGAACTTTATGCTCAGATGTACAAACACAGAAACTGCTATGAAAACAAAACAAGTGAAAGAAAGTCTGTTAAAAGAAAAGAAAACATTAAAAAAATGGAGTTTAAAAAAAAAATCATGTCAAGCAGAGAAAGAGGTTCACGTCCCCTCATACATGCAGCTTTATTTTAACAACATGGGCTGATTGATAGCAGCAGGTTTAGTTGTAAACAGGCCTGATCAGAGCAGACCGGCATAATGCAGGACTGCTGGTTTGACAAGCTGAGTAGATTCACTGATGGGAAAGAAGAAAAGAGAGACCCCTTGTGGAAATTCTGAAGGTGTTCCAGGTACATCCGGACCTGTTTGTGTGGTGCTGTGGGAAGCGCAGTTTCCAGTTCTGGTTAATGAACTGATGACTGTATTATGACTGGCCCTGGTAAGATGCTTTGTGTCTTCGCTGGCCAGATCTGGAGTCTGGAAAACCTGAGGATGAGGCTGAATCACCAACAACAGACTAATAGAATAATGGAAGCACCAGAAGACCTTTTCTACTCCTGACTGGCCAAGTCAAGCAACTGTGTATTCATGTAAGAATGCATGGAAACGATGGCTTAATTCCCACATGAGCAGCTATAAAAGTCATGAATCTACTAAAAAGTAAACCTGCCCTTTCAGTGAAGAGTCAAACTGACAATCTACACAAATCCACATGTACTCTGGAGGAACACAACAGGAATAATTTTCATGGCATAATCATATGAGACATGCAACTGGCAGAGGTAAACCAGACATTTCCCCTATCCCTTTAAGAACAACTACAACATCAACCGGACCGCTGTAGACAGTGGGACCAAATAAAAAAAAATCTATACTTTCATAGCAATTTCTGCCCCTGAAGCACTTTGTCAACAAGAGGGTTGATTATATTTAGACTCAAGTATAGCTGGCGGCTGCCAGAACAGCTCCTTTGAAGAAAGAAAGGCAGCATGTTCCTCCGTAGAGCAGCCTTAATGATCTCAATCTCAAAGACACATCATTCTTCATTCATTTCATACATGAAAACACAGCGTTCAGGCCACGCATACATCATCTAGCCACAGAACACAAACACGTGCACACATCCTTGACTGAAAGATATGCAAGGTAAGCGTGACTCATACGGCAGACAAATTTTTAATTGGCTGCCAGCGGCAGGATGTGTGTCTGCAGACTATCTCGCCGTCTGCGTGCTCTCTGAATCTGACGGTCAGTTAATAAGCTGTACAAAAGGCCGGCTTTAAAGAGACGGGTGCATACTGAGAAGACCCAACACTAGGTGTGCGATCTTTTGAATTAAGGAGTTGACATTGTGGCTTGACTACTTCAGCGCTAAAGCCAAGAATAGCATTAGACCTGAAAATCAGACAATACTGTTTCTCAACTACTCCACGTTTATTAAGTGAGTGGAAAACACGTCCATCGTCGACTGTTCTGTGGTTTTAACAGCACGCCATACTGCAGCATATGATACAGGGTGATAAAACAAACTGCAACCCAAGATCCTGACAATACCTCATTATTATAGTCCACTCAAAGTATTTTTAAATCTTACAGTAGATCTGAGTCAAAAATATTTTGATCTCTTCTAAAGGCCTAACAAGAAGATGTGTACAGGAGGCATGGCACTCTCAAGGAATGCCAGAATTTTAAGGAGTCATGGTTTCAAAATCTTTTTACTATAACATTTTTTCTAATGTATTGTTTAAGACAGAAAGTGCAGGAATTCCTCAGGTTGTGTGCAGCATTATGTCACTTTCACACATGCACTGGAATCTTGAGAGGTTTTAGAGACGTTTCAGACCGGTGGCATCTGAGAATGCAACCGTCTGCAACATTCATTGTGGACTTTCCACCCAGGCCCCCACTGAAATCTCTCGATCATCAGCTCATCATCCACTTTTGTACAAATGTAAGGAAATACACTGCTCAAAAAGATTAAAGGAACACTTTTTAATCAGAGCGTAGCATCAAATCGGTTAAACTTCAGGAATAGTGATTTAGTCAGTTTGGTAGCAGAGGGGGTGGTTAATCAGTTTTAGCTACTTCTGAAATGAACAACAGCTGAACTAGAGGGGAAACAATGAGATGACCCCCAAAACGGGAACGGTTTTTCAGGTGGAGGCCAAAGACCATTTCCCTGTCTTCATCCCTTCTGGCTGATTTTTGGCCATGTATGCATTTTGCCAGTGCCCTCACCACTAAAGGTAACATGAGGCGGTGTCTGCAACCCACAGAAGTTGCTCAGGTAGTGCAGCTCATCCAGGATGGCATATCAATTCGCGCTGTGGCAAGAAGGTGTTGAGAGCATGAAGGAGATACCAGGAGACAGGGCAGTATACCTGGAGACATGGAGGAGGCTGTAGGAGGACAACAACCGAGCAGCAGGACCACTATCTGCTTCTTTGTGCAAGGAGGAACAGGAGGAGCACTGCCAGTCTTACAAAATGACCTCCAGCAGGCCACTAATGTAAATGTTTCTACTTAAACTGTCAAAGACAGACTCCATGAGAGTAGTATGAGGGCCCCACGTCCAAAAATGGGGCCTGTGCTCACAGCCCAACACCATGCAGCCCGATTGGCATTTGCCAGTAAACACTTGGATTGTGTCTCAATCAGCGCACTAGCGCACTTTCGAACACTACATTTAAGTACATAGTGCATTCACACGCACCTTTAAGCAAAAACGGACAAAAATCTAGTGTAGAACGATGCACACTACTCGCACTAAACAGACGCCATATTGGCGACTTAAACAGACGTAGTACAGTTAGGACAATAAATGTTAGCAGGTTTTAGTCGGTTTAGCAGACGTTTATAGGTCATACGTGCTACAAATGGTTAATGTCATAGTTCGGCAGATATTTTTGACGAACTGGAGAGTTGCGGTCATATGACGGTTCGTCACTACCGGTAAGTGCAGAACGTCAGCTCCATTTGGGTCAACATTTATCCACTAGAGTGTGCACTACAGAAGCAAGTGTGCAGTGCACGCTACATTCCAGTGCACTTACGTATTGAGACACAGCCCAGGATTAACAGATTGGCCATTGGCGCCCTGTGTTCTTCACAGATGAGAAAAGGTTCACATTGAGCACATGTGACAAACGTAAGGGTCTGGAAACACTAAGGAGAATGTTCTGCTGCCTGCAACATCCTCCATCATGACTGGTTTGGCAGTCGGTCAGTGATGGTCTGGGGCCGTTTATCCTTCAAAGGCCACACAGACCTCCATGTGCCAGCCAGAGGTACCCTGACTGCCATTAGGTACAAGGATGAGATCCTCAGACCCATTGTCAGACCATATGTTGCTGCAGTGGGACCTGTGTTCCTTCTGATGCAGGACAATGCTCGGCCTCATGTGGCTAGAGTGTGTCAGCAGTTCCTGCATGACGAAGGCATTCATGCTATGGACTGACTGCCCGTTCACTAGACCTGAATCCAATCCAGCACCTCTGGGACATCATGTCTTGGTCCATCCACCACCGCCACGTCCACAACAGACTGTCCAGGGGTTGACTGATGCCCTGATCCAGGTCTGGGAGGAGATCGTTCAGGAGAACATCTGTCATCTCATCAGGAGCATGCCCAGATGTTGCAGGGAGTGCATAAAGGCAAGTGGACGCCACACACACACTACTGAACCTCATTTTAAATTGTCTAGAGGAATTTATTCCTGTAGACAGGTCAGCCTGTGATCTGATATTTCCACTTTCAATTTGAGTATGATTTTGAATCCAGACCTCCATGGGTTCATGTGTTTGATTTCCATTGATCATTCTCATGTTATTTTGTTCTCAACACATTCCACTATGTAATGCATAAAGATTTTCAACTGGAATATTTCATTCATCAAGATCTAACACGTGCTGTTTAAGTGTTCCCTTTACTTTTTTGAGCAGTGTGATTTGAATATATACAAACACATGCAAAACTCATATCAACACACTAAGGAGTCTCATCAGATATTCACACAAGTTCTGCATTATAAGCTGCTTCCTGTATGTTCTAGCCCTTAGGGGTCCAAATCTATTCTGGCCATCAAATACTTTTGATTTTGACTTTATACCACTTAAAAAAATCTCCACTGTATCCATTTTTGGAATCTTTAATTCAATTCAAATTAGCTTTATTTGTATTGTGCCAAATCAAAACAAAGGCACTTCACAGACAAAATCAATTGAAGCCAACGGATTGTGATCCAATAAAAGCAAATTTAATATAAACAAGTTTAATTTATAATAACTGCGTTCATACCAGCCAAATCAGAAAAAAAACAATCGCCTCCCAAAAGAAAACCCAATTTCACTTTTATTTTTTCACTTACTCTTAACATGTTGGGCCCGAAAAAAATACACATTAATCAAATCTGTATTTCAAGAAAACAATCAAATAAATAAAAAATCATTGTGTAACTGGTTCAATTTGTTTTGTAAAATGATGAAATTATCAAAAGAAATGCAACACTTCCATCACATCCAAGTTTTACACTGGGATAGATATGTTTGTGCTATCAAATCAGATCCATTATATCTCTGGTCTAACATGGTCTATCGACATCAAAGGAAAACTGGGACAGAGTTTCACATCTACATTGATCAGAGAAACTGACAGCAGCGCTCAAGGTGAACTAGTTTTTTTTGTGACAGCATTTTGAAAATGACTCATGATCTGATCACGCTGGTATGATCATAGACGCCTGAACCGTCAGGACTTAGTTTTCAAACTCTCAGCCATTTTTGGTATTTCTTTTGAGTACAGGGAAAAAGGGGTAAAGGCTCATTCACGTTCCCGCAACTCTCTTTGTACTCTCATGCATCATTTACATTGGCATCATTATTAGGAAATACGTCCACCAGAGGGCAGTGGAGAGTTCAGAGTTCACCTCCGAGTTCCAACGTCCATTTAAACAACAGTAAACATGGCAACAGAGGAGGAGATCATAATAATGTAAAATCTCGGAGGCAACACAGCAGACGGTGATGATCTGTGCGGCCATTAAAAACATTGCAACTTCTTTTTTTTTTTCCCTTATGCTGGTCGCGTGCAGCTACACTGCACAACACTGCCCCCTGTGGTTTCCAGTGGTACTCCTCCATTGGCTCTGTCAGGCAACGCATCTGTAAGCTCTAAAAATAGACCAAATTGTGCACATAAAGGATACGGAAGACGGACGAAAGGCTCCATATCCGTCTTTACCAAAGAACATAAGTGGGCCTTAAGGGTAGAAAAAGAGTTCAGCTAAGATGCTACAGATGTTTGCTGTGTTGGGGTGAAAAAATCTGTAATTATGCATAAATTTGGCTGTTTTTCTGATTTTAATTAAACTAAATTCTATTCAGCCAATTCCCCGTATTCATTTCAGAGCGGTCATCAAAAGTTATTTGCAGTTTTGCAAATAATCACCAGCTTCAAACAAATAATTACACTGTATGGAGCGATTCCAATTCAGCTAGGTTTGAACTGCTGGGATTTGGTGTGAGAAAACTTGCAGATGGTTCTGTGGCTGCAGCTCTGCTGGTTCTCAGACATTTAAAGTCACGCCAACTCTGAGCAGCACTGCAGCACCCAGTAGTTAGGGCACTACTGTACAGGGTCAGTGAGGACATACAGAGCCCTGTTTCTCATTTCATGCATTTTGTGTCTGCTCTCATTGCTACTGAAAAGTGGACATTAAGCTTTGGAGCTTTTTTGGGCTGTCCTGTGGATTTCAAAAGGGGTTTTCAATTTCTGGGAGATTTATTTCAAACTGTTATTTCTGCCCAGCTGTTCCCAAATATGGAAAATGCTGTACTGTCGCTCAGTTTTAGAGCATTTCCTGAGACTGGGATCAATTATAATGGCCACATTTTTAGTTAATCAGATAAAAGTCGACCTGCTGATCTTACAGAATCTGATTTCAACTCCCAACACTCCCCCTCCTTAATATATCAATCCTTTCTTTTATGATACATTTACCCATAGGAAAGAAAAAAAGTAAATTCTCACATTCTTACAGTTATTTAAGCCTTTAAGCCCGATGTTGGATGCAAAACAGGTTAAGCGGTAACACAAAAAGTCTGCAATCACACATCATCCTTATGATGAAATGTATCTGTGTGCAAATGGATTGTGCAGAGCGAGCAGAAAAGGCAGCCAAAGCTCATGCCAAGCATTACAAATAAACAATGGAAGACACATCCACCTTCAGACAACCAAAGGTCATCTCAGCGTTATCCCTTCAGCTGCTATTATGCATCAAAGCAACAAGATACTGCGTTTGTGTATCTCACTAGTGCTGAATCCACCACGGTTGATTCTCAACGACAGGTCTTATGTAAGTTACTCAGAACTGGTTTTCATTCTGAATCCCACAGATGTACATATTTGTGACCTTAAAGGAGACATATTATGCAAAAATCACTTTTATAAGTCCTTGGAATAGTCTCTTACAATGTTCTAAGTCACG
>JAOXYM010000006.1:25165765-25178285 GCA_028567055.1 Leptatherina wallacei | reverse complement strand
TGATGTGAAGCACTTTGAGATGCGCAATGTAGGAAAAGGTGCTATATAAATAAAGTTTGATTTGATTTGATTTGAAAATGTATCTAAAATGATCGCAATTAAGGATCACAAATGTTTAAATAATGAGAGTGGGTCTAGTTGAACTTGTGATGACATCGTGTAGTGAGCAGTGGAATAAATATTGGTTTCCATTTGTGGCAACTGCTGACTGTAATAAGGTATGAGATTAAATAGATCCTGGAACTTAGCCTGATCTGGAGCAGGCTAGCTCCACAGAATAAATCTCCATGGTAACTTATGTCATAACATATCCCACTTTCCGCTATCCCACTTTTGTGCAACAGAATCACGAATGAGTAGAGCCAGTATGACCAACATATCCCAGCTCAATCCCTTATCTTGGTTTTGTGCAATAGGCGCCTGTGTTTCTGCTGCTGTGTTGTGTATTTGTGGTGTAACTGTGACTACGATCCTGGGTAGTAGACCTTCTGAAAAAGGATGTTTCAATCTTTGAATGTACGGACTCATATTTAAGCAACATCTTAGCACTGCAAGGAAAAAAAATTCCTTAAAAACGATGATGATGGTCATATCAGCTCATAGGATGAAGTTTATAGGGCTCCCCGGCAACAACACACTCGCTGGGTGTGCAAATGGATCCTTCTGGTCCTCAAGGTGAACAGTGAGCAGTAACATGACCCTACATATGCAGGGGGTGGTGAGATTATTTTAATGCTCTGCTGCCATCTAGTGGCTGAACCCTGCAACACAATCTGTAGACTAACGTTTCTCTGTGAGAACAGGATCTTACCGTATTTGTCTCTCAGGCCAACTGTGCATCGGAATACTCCGCCAAAGGCAACATCTTCCCCAAAGATGACTGGAGGAAAACACACAACACATTTAGTAGGAGTTTAAAGAGTATTTATCAAAGATCCTCAATTAAAATGCAGCCTGACTCTGATTGGAGTTAAAAGGTCTTGATCATTTGTTGTGAAATGGGACAAATGTTATCCAATAATTTATATATACATCATTTTTATTTCTTTGTGTAGTGACTAATTAATTGTGTAGTAATTGTGTACTGTACAGGCAGCCCTTAACACTCAAATACCATTGGCTAATAGCTGTTGCCATGGAGAATAAGCCATGCACAGAAGCAATGGTTTATTTCAAATGTTTCAGTGATGTATGCTGTAAAAGAAACATTGAAAGAAATTTGCTAAAAACACACCTTGTGGGTAACTGTCTTTATGTGAGCGCTTGCTGGGTTGCTTTAGGCAAATAGAACAATAGTGGTGTTTTTTCTGAAGAAAAATAGACAGTTTATAGACAGTTATATCTATAAAAATGAACAGAAATTTTATTATCTAAAAAGGAAAAGTTCTGGACTCTAATATTTTATTCGACCGCCTTCAGCTTTGACAACAGCATGCATTGGCTGTGTCATACATTTGATTATTTAGTGTCACAGCGATTATATCCATCCAAGCTTGCATGAATTGTTGTCCAGGAACATGTAGGATGATGGGAGAGTTGGACCGCTGTGTTTAGTTTTCTCCAACATATCAACAAGATTGACATTTGTGCTTAAGGTCTGAACTCTTTAGATGTCGATCAATGAGTAACATTGATTTTACGTTCCTTGAACCACTTTTTCCACTATTTGAGCCTGTGGCTCTTTGAATATACTCATGCAATCAGGAAAGAAAAAAACTTGATGGCCAGATAACATAATTTTTTAGGCCCATTACCTCACTGAGGCCACCCAGATCACAACTCTACTGCCACAAGAGAGTGAGTTAGGTACTTGGCACAATGGAACAGATTAAATCTGGACCCACCAGATCCTATTACCTTTTTCCAATTGCTCCTGAGCCCAATCATCAGCCTCCCTGGCAACCTGAAACTTTTTTTTGATTAGCCTAACTGACAAGTGGTTTTCTTGATGCTAAAGCCTTATTCTATGAAACAAACACAAGATCTCTATTTACTCGTAACTTAGACAACCAAATTTAGATTTTCAAAACCTCCTTGGTGGTCAAAAGGACTGATTTTACACACTATACGAATTCCATTTCTTGTTTTGGTATCATACCTGCTGTAGGATCACTAGCAAGGGTGTTATCCAAGGCACTTGTAACTGACTGGAACAAGTTCATCTTCTGTGTCGAACCTAAAGTTTATAAAAAAAAAAAGGAATAAAAGTAAAGATTCGGAATTCAATGCATTTGCATTCTGCAGTCAGTACACTGTTTAACACAAACAACACAACACACCAGTTACTGCAAGAAAAATACAAGACACACAGCAAAACTGGCAATGATTCATTTGGTGAAGAAATAAAGGGCGAACCTAAGGCTAAAATACACTGTGGGGGGGGGGATCTGGGAGGTCATGTACTCTTTGACCATCACACTGATGTCATTCTGTTGTGTGATAAAGCAACTTAGAACGTCTTTAATCCAAGATAATTATTATAACATGAAGCAAATCAACATATTAAGCCAACAAGTTGTATTTTCATTTCTATTAAATGTGGATAACCTGCATCCAACTATATAATATAAAACAGGGCGACTCAATTCGGTTCTACGAGGGCCGCGATCCAGCAGGTTTCCCATGTATCCTTGGTCCGACCAACGCACCTGAATCAAATGAATGAATCATTGTGCAGAAATTGATGGGCTATTGGATCCATTTGATAAAAAGGGAAATATGTGAGGGTGTGTGTATATGAGAACCCGGTGAATGGAGAGCTAACAAAGGCTCTTGTTGTGTGGGGCAGGCTGTCACAGGCCATGCTCAATCTTCATTGGCTCTTTTAAATTTGATCAACATGAACTTACTTTCCCACTAAAGTCCCAAATTTTTGGACGACAAAGTTTTTCACTCTTAAAAAAACACAGCTTGACTGACTTTTATCTTTAAATGAAAACTATACTATAAAAACATACAGGTCCTGAACTGCTCATTCTCTTATATAAGGCCAGAAAAACCTAGAAATTGATGCTGTCATTAAATGAAAAGAGAAGGAAAACTGAGATTGTACAGTTCTTGGTTCACATGCCAATATTTGGTATGACCACCACCATTATTCTTCAACACACCCTAAAAGCTTCTAAGAGAAGATTTCTTGTCATTTCTTTAAATAGTCTTCTAGAAGGTTTTTCCAAAACTCTTTGTTGAAGCCTTTTGTTCTGTTCTCTGTCCAGATGATCCCACACTGTTTCACCAATGATGAGGTCCGGGCTCAACTCTGGACGAGTTCATCCTTCCATAAGGCCTGCTTACACTGGTTTTCAGCCCAGTTCTTGTGCCATCTGGCATATTTCTACCTTTTCCCTTCCTCGAGAAGGACTTTTTGACAGCCATCCTTCCATGGAGACCGTCTCGGATGAGGCTTCAGCCAACAGTAAATGGATCAGCTGCAGGTTCAGATTCAACTCTGAGGTGGAGTCTCAGGCCTTTGCTGGATTTTTGCTCTGTGCGAGTCACCTTGTTGCTACAGTATTTCCTCTTTGTCAAATTGTGCCATCTTTGGAGTCTTCCATAGATGTAACTAGATAAATGAAAATAAATTATACATCTTTGATACAGACTGGTGGTTGTAAAACACCTTGAGATATATTTTTTTCAAATAGGAGCAAAAATCTGTATAACACTAAGGAGTCTGAGACTGTTTTGGTTATTTGAATACTTTTGATGTTGTCTTTTTATGCCAAATTTCAAACTGTATGCCAGCCATACCCATGCTTGGTATCCCATTTTCAGCACAACTTCACCTCTATGATCTGACACTTATTTTTTCACTTTAACCCATTTTGTTAATATATTGGGGCTCAAAAATACACACAACCCATCTAATCGGAACCAAGAAAAGTATTATTTATCACAATAAATTGCAACAACCACGATCTGTGATCAGGTCATCATGGTTGGATCACGTGGCATCTTCACAGCGTGACAACTGGAACTACTGTCGCTTCACGCAAAAGTCCAGATATGAATCTCTGTCAGTAAAATATGTATCATATATGAGGCCAAGAGTGTTAATCCTCCTCAGTTTTAGCATTAAAGACGGATGCCTCTGCTATTTTTTATGTTTGTAGTCATTCCCTGCCTTCAAAGTGTTAAGTTTGTGAAATTGTGCCGCCATGATTTTTGCGTGTGATCACTTAACTGCATGGCTACGGTTGATTGGTTAAACAGTCAATTGACGACTGTTACAACGTCTGATCGGCGTGTGTGTGTGTGTGTGTGTAGTAGTAGTGTGTATGTGTGTGTAGTAGTAGTAGTAGTATGTGTGTGTGTGTGTGTGTGTGTAGTAGTAGTAGTGTGTGTGTGTGTGTAGTAGTAGTAGTGTGTGTGTGTGTAGTAGTAGTGTGTGTGTGTGTAGTAATAGTGTGTGTGTGTGTTTCTTCTTCAAAAATGTACTCAAGTAAAAGTATGGTGCCATAAAATTACTCTTAAGAGTTTTTTTTTTTTTTTTTTTAAGTATCTCCAAACCTCTGGTCTTGTTTCTTCAGACTTCCATCATCCTAACCAAACTTTTTGACAGGTTTTTTCATATGCGCAAACCACATTCTCCATCTGCGGCTGCGTTTACAAATGTAGGACAATTTAAAGAGAGAAATAAACAGGCTTTCCATGGCATTAGATTTATTGCCAGGAAACATTGTTACGACAAAGACATAATCCACCAAACACACATTACTGCTACGTATATAAGGAAAAAAATGTATGCATTGCAATGTAGATCTCAGTAATGCTCCTAAAATTATCTGTATGTAGTGGCAGATTTGATTTGACGACCTTTATTTACATTATGTATAGCTTGAGGTAGATGGAGTCATGGTGCAGCAAATAGGTTTGCCGATGGCTTCAGGAAACTACCGCAGATGGGAGCAGAGGTCAGCAACCTGTTGCTGGTTTTCGTTTTCATAACTGTATCTTACTTTAGACTTGGGCATTTGAACACAATTTGAGACCATAAGTACTGTGAAAATATGTTGTCTTGAACCGACAGCGGAAACATGACTGACACCGGTGTTACACCGGTTTCCATACCACACCGGCTTATCTGTCCAAACGGTGCTCGTGCGTTTCTTACCCACTGAACCGTTAATTATGGAAACTTCCGACACTAACTCCTATTTTTTTAACACAACTAAACTTAGCTAATGCTAGCTAGTCACTCACCATATTGTGTCGGGACAGGGTCAGGCTGGTAGGTAAAGTGGGCTGCATGTCTTCGTTGTGTTTTTGAACTGGAGCTGCAGTTCGGTGAAAGTTTTAGTAAAGCGGGTCCAAAAGAGCTCTGACCCCTGGTGCCAACCACGGAGATGGAAAGTTTCGAGTTTGCCCCTCGGATGAAGAACCGTGTAGCAGCCGCCATCACTGTTATTATGGGTGAACAGGAAGGACAAGTCTGATCAAAATGCAAAGATCTTCTAGTGGAGAAAAGAGCATCACTCGAGGGAGGAAAAGCTTGACTATATTCCTTACCTACTCCCGACCCACCTTCACGCTGAGGGTTTCCGTTGCCAAAAAGATTTAATATAATAACGTACTGTCAACTAATAATTAGCTCCAGATCAGACAGTTTTTTTTTTTGCATTTCAAGCCAACAACAATGTCAAATAAGGTTTTGAGACATACATATCTGAGCAGTCATCTACTAAAGTTGTCGGGTTCTCAAATTATTGAAAATATTTTCATAAATATGGAAAGGAAATGTAAAAAGTTGTCATACCAAAGTGAAATAGAGGCCGTTTTAATGGGAAACATAATGGTGTATAGTGTGATATCCGGGAATAGAGACAGAGTGAGAACTCTTCTTTCTTCTACTCCATCGTTATGTCAGCGTGTGTGAGCATATGAAGAACGTGATTGGGCAAAAAGTAGGGCGGTGTGCCTGGTATGACGTTTAGATACATTAACTACATTAACTGTGCATACTCATGCAGGTATCCACATTCACCTATTTCTAAATAAAAAAAACAAAAAAAAAAACAAAACATTCATCCATTTCAATTGCACTGGAGGCTGGGATTATAATAGGTGTTTCCATTCTGAAAAGCATTTTAAATGTCTCCCTCTTGCTCTCTCCTTGCTGTCTAGATAACTGTTGGTTGTAACTTCTGGACATAACATTGAGAAGCAATTTATTTCAACAAAATTATTATTAGATGCACCATATGACCATTAACAAACCACAGTTACATGTTATTTTACTAATCAAATGCATTGATGAAATTAGAGTAACTGATATTTCCTATATTCTCTGAGGGTTTCTTCTTTTATTTCATTAATTCAAAAGTTTGTTTTTAATACTTCTTAATGCCTCTGCACCCCGCTGTAATGCTTCTATATTTTGTGTAAAGCACATTGAATTGTCCCGTACATGAAATGTGCTATACAAATAAACTTGCCTTGCCTTATTTACATCTCAACTTTCCAAAGCCCTAATAATGCCAAGAAAAAGACACCAAAATAAGATATGAAAGGGAAGTAGAGGATGAACAAAACAGCCAGTAAAAAAAAAGGAAAGTTTAGCCATTTCTTCCCTTCATCTTTGAAAAGAAATATGTGCTCACTGGCAAATATAATGGATATAAGTGCTGACAAGGAATGCTGTAAATGTAACACCTTGTTTTCATGGTTGCAGGAACTTCATTCTGGACTCCAGCTTCCCAGACTTGACAGATACGCAGTTTGTTAACCACAGATGGGTTCATCTGGGACATGTTATGGAAAAGATGCCTCAGGTGTTGCCAGGCTACAAATGCAGCCAGCCAACAAGTGTGTTCTTGGCTATATTTAGAGATTTCAACCACACCTCTCTGTGACACTTCCAACCATTTAAGTGTGACAAATGAGTTTAGTCATTTATTCATTATGTAATATATCCTTATGATCTATATCCATGCTTTTTTTAAACTGAGTTTATACTGCAACAACCTCCAGAGATAAATGAATTATCCATCATTTAGATTAATTTAAGAAGTCATAGATCAATTATAGCAATGGCAGACCACAGTAATGAAAAAGTTATGTATTTAAAAGATAATAGCTGTATGCACAAATAGACAAATAGTTCGATATAAACATTAACTTAGTTTCAGTGAAGAAGAAAAGATGGGATGAGAAAAAGACAAAGTTCCTGCATAGACTCAGGATGACTGAAGTACAGTTTAACTGGGAGGCAGATCTCCTTTATAAACAGGACAGATACACAACTTTGTAAGGATAAGATATTTATTTCACTAAGCTGTACTGTATATGCTTACAGTTATTTTCACTAAGAATGAAAAAAAGAAGTAAAAAGTAAACTTAAGCACAAGATAAAATAAATGTAAACTTGTGATGTGTTTTGTTTAAAACAAATAGAAATATAATTATGTTACTTTCAATATTGTGCAAAAGGAATCTACTCAAGTGGTTATGAGACAGTGGAATGAAAAGGGAAAGAAAAAAAACATCCACATCACATTTTTTCTGGGTTGTTAAGAGGATGACTTTGCACACTCTGCAACATCCAGCTTCCTGCCGCTGTTGCACATTTTGGCCAAGTTCTGCAAGAAGTAGAAAGCAAAGTTAGCATTTCAGGAGGGAGACCCAGCGTTTGAGAGGACGTTCTGCAAAAATAACCCTTACGTTAGCAGCTCGGATGATGCTGTTGGGAGACTGGAGGGCTGCGAGATCCGTTAGGATCCTCTTGAGATCACTGTTGGAGGGATGTTCTAAAACAAGTAAATAAAATACAGGTCAGCGTTGAATCAACAATCATGTTCTCCTTGCATACTTCTTTTTTCATAGATGCGTACCTGGCTCAGGTGATGCTTGTGGCTTCAGCTGCAGGTACGGATGTTCCAGCAGTTCTGCAATAGAGATTCTTTCTCTGGGGTTTCGCACCAAGCATCTCTGTTAAAAGCAGACAATGAAATAACTGGTATTTTAGATCACAAACAAATCTAAGTTAGCCTGTTTTTCAATTTGTGAACTTGAAGTTAGGTCATCAGCGTTATTGTGAACCAATTCATTCATTTTCATGCATCAAACAGAACATGTGTAGCTCCCATTTTATGTTGCTGCCTTCAAATGTAAGATGTGCTAATATTTTCATTCAATAGTAAAATGATGTTTGAGACGAAACATCCCTTCCTTTTTTGGAAATGGGGTTGCATCATTTATACACATCAGAATAAAGTTGCATTTCAGCTGCTGGTACTTGGGGTTTTCTAGGTGGTCCTTTCCCTGACCCCCTCCATTTCCTCTGCAGGATCAGGAGCTCGGAGTTCTGTTGGAGATATTCAGGACTTTGCAGGAATAGTTATATATTTTCTATATTAATAGAAACTCCAAAAACTTTGTTTGGGCTGTCTCTACATTTAAAAATATCTCATTTAGTGAGTGGTTTTGATTTGTAACTACACCACATTCCCAACTCAGAGTGGGAATATCCAGTGACTCTGTCATTACTGGATTTACTTTGGTGAAAAGTAGCCCATTTTGGCAACAGCTCTTAGCAATGACCTCCAAAAGTTTAAACAATTATTATGACACTGAAGGTCTCTGTCTCCGATCTCCTTTGAGTCAAATAAAGAAGGAAGACGAGTTGGGTATCTATACATGCAGAACCAACAGCTGGGGTGACATTTTGCATTGACATTAACATTTTGCGCAGCATGTTGGGATCAGGGGTCGCAAAGCAAGGACATCGCATTGCACCATTATTAACTCAGGCTGCTGAGTGTGTGGTCAACCTGTTGATAGTGAATGAACTTTACCCTGCCCAGCTTTCTGTAGCAGCTGGGAGAAACTAGAAGAGGTCCTCTAAAACTGAGTATATGCATTATAAATGAGAAAGAAAAAGTAAACTGTGCATTATTACTAGCTGATTGGATGAATACCAAAAACTGTAATTATGCAGCAGCTAGGAAGCTTTAAGGTTTGTCAATCAAAACAGAGGCTGACACCACAGAGGAGAGGGGAGGAGAGGGTTACTCCAAGTCCTAAAACACAGCAATATAAGCAGAGGTGTAAATTCATTATGGAAAAATAGCTGCTGGGCTGTCTTATTTCGTTAAGGTTAAAGGAAAATAAATAAAGAATAGTGCAGACGTTTCATTAAGACCTCAGTCAGTTTTTTGTGGAAAAAAATGTCAGAACAGATTTCCTTTAAGTGCTTTTGGGACATTTTAAGAGAAATGCTGTAACTAATATGTAAATTTCAACAGAAACAAAAGTCATCTCTTCACTGTCACTTCTTAAAGTCTTTCATTTACACTTGAAAATAGTCCTGGAGGAGAGGAGACCCATTTAAACAACTCTAAACTTTAGTGGTGAGGTTTTGCAGTAGTAAACATTTCCGATAGTTCGATTATCCTGACCATTGATTTTCTGCCTTTTGTTCATCTCAATCATGTTCAACATCCACAGTAGCTTGTAAAATCTGTGAACCTTAAAAGACCCATGGTGTGTTTCTACCATCTTTTCTGAGGCGTTAACATCATCTTTAACCTCAACAGAGCTTTCAAAAAAAGAAAGGCATACACATGATTTTGTATTTTTATGCAAAAGAAACTAAATATATCTAGTAGCCTCCTTCACTTGTTATATACTATATTTCTTTGCATGGTCAAATTCTTTAAGGAGTGTGTGACCATTTTACGCACCATGAGGGACAACTAATCCACTTAACTTTACCCTCAGACCACAAAAACCCTATTCTGACTTTCAATGGGTAGAAAGCTTGTAAAAGCCAATAAAAAAAAAAAAAAAAAGGGTTCGGATTTTGATCTAGAGGTGCATAAGATAAAGATTTCATTATCGTAAATTGGCTGCTCTGTGCAGTGCTGAAACCTCAACACATGCAGTTGAGGAGAGACGCTTCACAGTTCAGTGGGTATTTTTGGCCTCATCTACCCCGCAACTTAGCTCAGTGGAAATGCAGAAATGGCTAGGCTAACATAACCTTTTTAGCTCTTTGAAAAAAACAAAACAAATATAACCCTAAGTCTAGCCACGGTGTCTCACCTGCAACACATCCAGCAAGTCTTTCTCGGATATGTCAGGAAACTCGATCTTATGAGAGGGATCAATGATGGAGTGCAGCTTGGCGATCTGATTGGTGATGCTCTGGAACGGAGTCTTGCCATAAGTCATACAGTACAGGATGCATCCAAGGGACCACACGTCACCTTTGGGGCTGATCTGTAGAACAAATTAAATATTAAATTCCCTTTATTTATAATCTACTGCTTTCAGAATTTACAGTACAAACTGTTAAATCAGCCAAGATGACGATTTATACCTTTGAGCGTGCTTTTCCAGACTGAGATGAAGTGTCTTTGATGGCCTCAGGGGGCATATAGTTCAGGGTTCCCACCTGTGTGATAAACAATCAAATGTTACACACACTGAGCCTTTCTTCTGCATTTATTACCCTAACAGGAGTTTACAGCTGATACAGCTTCAACACAACTAAATTTCAAATTCAAATTTTATTTATAAAGCACTTTTCATGCAGAAGCAACACAAAGTGCTTTACATAGTAAAAACAATTTATGCATATCAAAACAAATGTAAAACCTTCACACACCAGCATGTAACAGGAATTTAAAACACACACCTCATTATAGTCTCTCTCACTCACACACAAACACACAAAGCACATGTCCACTCTCCCCACCCCCACTTTGGTCTAAACAAACATGAACTCTCAACCCTAGGGACTGTCTCTTAACTGAATGTATAAAATAAATAAATGAATAAAAAAATCAAGACATATCTGGCCTGACACTGCAGTGAGGAAACAATATCATAGTGACCCATCCACACCAGAAGCCAGCCCACCCATAACCACAGAGGGCTCCAAATTTGGCAATAGTTTGCAAAGATTTCCATGTACAGAGTAAAACTATTCTCTCACATGGCTGAATTGATTTCATTTAATCAGTTTCTGTGCCGCATAACATAAAGTATAATGATACAAAACACTCAGCAACACTGTATAATGGATGATTGTAAAATATTATGTGGGTTGACGAGGTCATGCAAACACCAGAGCAACATAGATGCATCAATGATTTAGGTTTGATGCATGAAATACACACCTGCAAGTGTGTATTTCATGCATTTTCCAACAACTCAAAAATGTGATCACTCAGACTAGAAATCAAAGTTAAATGTGAAAGGTCCATTCACTTGATGTATGACATACCTGTGAGTCTTTCATTATGCTCGTCACATCAGGTTGGATTCTGTTTGCAATGCCGAAGTCGATCAGCTTCAGCGAAGCATTCACGATCACAAAATTTGCTGGCTTCAAATCACTGTGGACAATACCTGCATACAGACAGGATGATTACCAATAAAGATTATTTACTCTTCGACTAAGTGAGCTCTAGGAACGTGGGAACAACAGTGGGAAAGAGACAGAACCGTGTTTGTGGATGGTATAAACAGCTTCCAGCATGTTCTTCCAGTAGAACTTCCTCTCAAGCGGGTTCACGGTTTTACGGTTTCGCAGCCAAGTGTTCAGATCCAGGTTCCCGCACTCCATCAACATATAGATGTAGCTGTTGGTTATTTCACTGCAAACACACATGGGACCATCAGGGCGTTGTCATAGAGATCCAGATTACATATAGTCAGAATTAATGGGTAAAAGTTTCACTGTGATGCATTAATGATGTTTTTAAGGAAGTAATGTACTTACTAATCATAGAGCTTTATAATCTGGTCGCTGTACTGCTGCAAGTGGTTCAAATGCTCAATTTCATTTTTGTAACTTTCTATCGTCTGAGCATCAGCCTCCTCGAGGTTGACGTACTTCACTGCAAACAGCTGCTTTTTGTTGTCGAGGACCTGGTAGACCTGGAGACAAGGGGGGGGGGTTACACCGTAAACATTAAAAACAAACTTGAGCATTGGATGATTAAATGTTTTTGATAACAATGCATGTTATTTAAGTCTTTTTAAACCTTGCTTGATCCACCACGTCCAATCATCTTGAGGATGAAGAACTGCTTCCCCTTGATGGTGATGGATTCATTTGACAAAACATTGAAGGAGGGCTAAAATGAGAATGAAATTTTCAGGGTAAGAATAATTTTTTTTTAAAAAGGTTACTTCCAGATAAGTAACAATTAACTATTGTGACTGATGCCATGTAACTTTACACACATGTCCATAAAAATTAATGCAATAAATAAGATAAAACTCAGAGGGAGGGGATGAAGAAGCTGTACCTGCGGAGTCTGGAAAGAGACTGAATGATTTAGAGGAGTGAATGTCTGCTGAACGGGTCCGGCTCTGTGTGCTGCCATGGCAGAGGATGACACTTCAGGACCTCGCTTTACAACAGGAGTAATGAAGCTGAGAAATAAAGAATGAAGTATTTATTTAGTTGACAACTCATTCATGCTGCCTTGCCCCATATGAATCAATGAATGACAATCAGACAAACTGATTGTCTGTGAAGCGCCATGAGATGACATTGTCGTGAATTGGC
>JAOXYM010000006.1:25122733-25136919 GCA_028567055.1 Leptatherina wallacei | reverse complement strand
AGTGTGTATTATGAATGGTTTCCAGAATAAACACATCCTGTTGTACAATTAAAAACCACAGTTTACTTCTCTGATGATTCCTTGTAGAATTACAATCCATATTCTATTAAAAAAAACTAACTTGTATGAAGATAGTCCCACTGTCCAAGTGAAAGAATCCAACACATGAGAGGAAATGTCCTCTGATGTGTTCACATGCCTCCCTTTGTTTACTCTGACTTCACAGCCATTTTAAGGACTATTATCAGGGTTTCTGAGCTGATATCTCCTGACAATAACAGAAATCGTTCAGGCATTGCCATCAAAAAGCCCACAATGGATTTTTTTTTATTTTTTTAATTTAGTCACATTCTGTTCAAAAATGACATCTTGTTTTGTTTTCTGTGGCGCCCCCGCAGTGGAGGGAATGTTTTCCTCGGGCGCGGAGATCCATCAAGAAAAAACAAAACATGCGATCATCAAACTTCAAACCCAAAATTAACAGCTTCCAAAAACCTAAGATTATTGCGCATAGTTGAATGATTCTTGAAAGAAAACCTCGTTCGGAACTTGTAAACAGCCCCCCCCCTTTGCGCTCCTGCTCCCAGTCTCAGTTCCGTTTCTTTCTTTTTCTTTTTGACTTGTCAGAATAGCCAGTGGGTCTGGTCTCGTTTTAAAACAACAACAATCTAAAACACCTACCTGGATGTTTGATGGTGTTTCCTCTCGGAAGGATGCGCGTCAGCTGGTGAAGCACAAAGGCTCGTTGTTGTGCTGGTGGTACCAGCCTCTCCTCTCCTCTCCTCTCTGCTCTGAGGATGTGCTGAGTGCAGACTGACGACACAAACGACTGGACGAGAATCAAGACCACTGCGCGCACAGTGTGCCTGCCATCCCAAGTGTGTTACATAACGCGTGGGGTGGGGGGGGTGGAGGGGGCAGTACTTAACCACTGAAGCCCCTCAACCATATGGGATCATGCAGAACACGGACTGAAGAAAGCAAATTCTTTAGACCTGTCACCTGTAGTCTACAGATTTATGTACATTCTGATCTTGTAGGAGAAAATATGCAAATCCCCAAAATTTGAGATGGACGATGTGTCCAGAATTTTCGACACTAGTCTGGAATATTCTTTTTTACAGAAGTACACGTTGATAAACTCAAATTATAAGCACAACAGCTAGTGTGTACATAGAGCTGTCTGATGGAAGATTTTTTGCGTCCGGTGACGCGCATGAAGGCAAACATAGCCTGCAGTTTGCTCTCCATGGTACTGAAATCAGGGCGGATCCAAATTTCAGGGCTTGTGCTCTTTAAATGTCATTCATGCGCAATATTAACAGGTTCTGTTAAGGGAAATGAAAAACACAATCTGTTACTGTACAAACCAGACTGACAGTCACCCAGCAAGAAGAAAATACGTGATTGTTGAGCTATTAAGCCTTACTTGTGTGATTTTCATTCATTAACCATTTTCATTTACCATAAACTGGATTATGTGGAAGCTACATACAATTCAAGCATGTAAGCCTTTTTGTAAAAAAAAGAATTGATTTCTATTTAAACATTTTTCATAGATACATTTTTAAAGGTCCATAATTTCCCCTACATGTTGCCTGCTTGCATTCCTCTCCCTCTCTTTGGTCCGTTACCGCCACCAGCTGTCCATCAGCAGAACAACCTGAAACCAGGGACTGGAGAAGGATATTTTATATGGATATATCTTGCACACCATTTACAGCGCATTTATAATAATAATAAACCATTATAAAACCAGATAAATAGAAATGAAGAAGAACAAAAAAACAGTCAAAGTTAATCATTTTGCAGTTTTAAAGGACCAGTCAGTGTATCAGAGTAGAAATTTTACTTAACAAATTCATGTATCCAAATAATTTAAGCCGTTTCAATGAAATGACCGTTTCAGCAGCTCTCAGGATTTCAGGAAGTTTGTTACACAGGTGGGGGTCATAAAAACACAAAGCTGCTTGATCCTGAAACACTCGATAAACCTGGTTCACATTAACCTGACACATGAGGTAGGGGGGAGAGGGGTAAGTAGAGCCAATTTTCACTTAAAGTACCTTTAAAGAAAGGGAACTACAGTAATGCCTTCAACTAAAACATGTTCGTATAATTTAGTTTAGGATGTTGTGCCTCCCTGGGAACAATGACTTCGGAACTTGAATGAACTGTTTGAGGAACATATGCTTCAGAAAAAAAGTTGTTTTGTGGCACAACTTGACCCCGATGCGGGGTAAGTTGTGCCATTGATAATTGAAGTAAAACAGATCATTTTTAATCTAACAAATGATAATGCAATATAAAAGCATGACTCATCATCATCATTCTGGACATTTGAACTCTTATAATCTGGGGCATCACTAAGTGGAAGTCACTCTCTTCTACTGGAGAGCAATTTCTTTTTGGGTTTGGCTGGTTTTGACCTTCTGCATGGTTTAATGGATTTTGGTCTAAACCTAACAACTAACTAAGAATGTCACATATTTTTAGTAATCAAATGTAAGAATACAATGTACAATAACAATAAAGTAATTTAGGTATAGTGAATAATCATGCCAGTGCCAGTGGCACAACTTACCCCAAGCCCACCATTTTGAGAAAAATGCATACCCCAGATTTTTTTAGCTGGCATCGTGCAAATTGTATAGACTCACGGTGTAGCTTACTGAAGCACTAAAACACACGTGAACTGTTTTCAAAGTTGTCTATAATTGTTCAAACACAGCAATCAAAAATCCTTGATCATAGAAATTTTACTTTGGATGGCAAAAAATGTTTTTGTTTTTGTTTTTGATTTTGTTTTTTTTTACATAAATGTGTTTACCTCTGAAGTCATGTGTCTCCCTTCTTTGGAGGATGAGTTGAATGGATGCCTCTTCAAAAATATGTGGTCACATGACCAATTTCTTTTATGGTGTCTTAGATAAGAGGGGTGGCACTACTTGCCCCTTGGCACAAATTACCCCACTCTTCCCCTACAAGTAAATCAGAAATGTGTTTGGGCCCTGCACCACTTAGTGCTCATTTAGTACCATTTAGTGATCTATTGACTCACATGGAGCTATTTCAGTATTTTAAAGATGGCTGTGATGCTCTCCCTTACCCATACCGAACTGTGAGCACTGTATCGAACAGTACAAATTTTTGTTGTCCTCTGATGATGTGCTCAGTGTTGTGATGTCTTTGTTGTCAATTATTGTAAAACAGACTATTACTGTTTGGGAAACAACAGTACAGTTCTTTTCAAAAGTCTTCATCCCTTTAGCATTTTTCTTAGCTCCAGGTTTTATTTTTTACCACCTGAATAAAGATGGACTTTTTTATTTGTATTACTTGATCAACACAACAGTGGTGACTGCTTTCAAAGAGCAACATACTTGATTGATTATGAAACTATTGAGAAATACGAAAATATAAATGATCAAACACATTCATTTTAGAGTTTTTAAAAAAAAAACTTATTTCTTTTCTATAATTCAACCTAAACCTGCATTTCTCTGTAAATGTCCTGATTTGTGTGGAGAACTGGTCCTTCCTGTGATGCTTAGTTATTTTACAACATACAGTGTAGATAGGAAAGTCAGAGCAAGAAATTACAAGGAAACTTAAAATCTCTTACCATATTGTTAACTACTCTCTTCAGAGAGCATTACAAACTGGCTCTAACAAGCACAGAAAAAGGAGTGGCAGGCTCCGATGCACAACTAAGAAGATAAATATCTGCAAGCGTGCAGTTTAAGATGAAGATGTCTCACAGGTCATCAAATGGCAGCTGCATTAACCCGTCAAACCCCAGTATCAACAGTAAAGAGGCGACTTCAGGATGCGGGACTTCATGGAGGAATTGCAAAGAAAAAGCCATATCTCAGTCTGGCCAATAAAAAGAAAAGATTGTTAGGCAAAAGAGGACAGACATAGGTCACTGGAAAAGTGGAAGAAGGTGTTGTGGTGTACAGATGAATCAAAGTTTTTAGGTTTTTGGATCAAACAGAAAAACATTTGTGAGATGCAGAACAAATGAAAAGAGGCATTGTGATGGTCTGGGGGGTGGTGGTGGTGGTGGGGTGGTGGGGGTCTTTGGAGGGGGTAAAATAGGAGATTTATACAGAGTGGACTGCACCTTGAAAAAGAAAAGTAACCACAAAATTATGCAACACCATGCAATGATTGATTTCGGCCATTTTCATCCTACAGCAGGACAATGACCCTAAACACACCATCAAAATGTTTCAGTAATGTTTAAAGCATTTAGTTCTCAGCACCTAATACCTGGAATAGACTACAATCTGAACTTCACTTTAAAGCCCTTGTTACATTGAATCAGTTTAAAACTGTGGTGAATTATTATACTCTACTTTGTCTGTGTGCATTTGTTTTATGTGAGATTAACATTGTAAATTGTATGTGTTGCCTACTGTTTTCTGTAACTGTGCTGCTGCCCTCTTGGCCAGGTCTCTCTTGGAAAAGAGTTCTTCAATCTCAACGGGACTAAACTGGTTAGGTAAAGGCTAAATAAAAATAAATAAATGAAAGCATAAGAAGTCAGCCAGAATTCTGAGCTGTTATTCAGTGGCCAGCACAGTCTGAACCCCACTGAGCTGTTGTGGGAGCAGCTTGACCGCATGGTCACTCAAGCCAACAAAGACGCATGGGGTGAAATCTCATCAGGTTACCTTGAAAAGCAAACAGCTAGAATAGCAAAGGTATGCCAGGCTGTGATTGCTGCGAAGGGGTTGGTTTCGATGAAGGCTGTTATTTCATTCTACTTAATTGTTGATTTCTTCCTTTTTATTGAGTTTTTATTTCAATGTCTTTTGTTATTTTTTTGTTTTTAAATTCTGTTGAAATAGGCAGCATCTGATTGACTTTGTTGTTTTTAAATGTGCTTTATTAGTGAAGCTAACTGACTTTTTCTTTTTACAATCATTTATTTAGATATGGGTTTAAACCGTGTTAATAATTTGGAACTTTTTAAGTCAAGAAAAAAAACAACATTATTGTTTTAGCCTTGAAAATCTCTTTAGATTTTGTTATATTTAGTTATTCAGCATAACATTAGTTTTTCCTCCAGACATGTGAGAAATCTTGGGAGTAATTTATGAAACAGATACATCTTTTAATTCACATATTGGACAGGTACTGTATATCTTTTATTTGCATAATATTACCAAAATCAGTGGTTCCTGTCACAAAGCCTGTCTGAAAAAGTGATCAGTGTATTCATCATATCTGTATTTTTGGCCAGAGAATCTCTCAGTCTAGCCACATTACTGACTGACAAGGCAGAGCTTTTTTCTTTTCTTTACAGGAACTCCTCCCTCTCTGGGTTCTGGCTTGTTTTTGCTGGGACTGGACTTGTCATTTGGTTATCATAGTTGCACCAAAAGGAGAGTTTTTCATTTTCTTATGTGCTATAAGTGATAACAACAAGGTCTGATTCTGAATGGGAATTTCAGCCATGTGGCTCCTCTCTTGAGGAACCAGCTCCCAGTTTGGGCACAGGACACCATCACCCACTGTGCCTTTAAACCTTAAAACCTACACTGTCAGCTTCTGATGCTGAATTATTGATCTGTTAACTTAATCGGGCAATCGCTGACTTTAAACCATTTTGTTGCTACTTTCGTTCAGAGTTTTGCAGTTATTTACACATTGCTTGAGAGATTTGTTCATATCTTTCTATTTTGCCTTGTTTCCACATTTATGTCCTTTACTCTTCTGAATTTACTCTCTCTGGTTACAGTTTTGCAAAATATAAATCAAATTAGGCCGAAATGAGACATGGAGCGACTCTACATGTCCCAGGTGTTCTGATTTATTGTGACAGGAAGAGAAAACTGTGACTAATCCGGATGAAAAGTCATGTTGATTTGACAAGCTTGAAGCTACAGCCGCCGGCTGCTTCCATTTCCCATGTATCATGAACGCACCATGTATCTTCGGTTCATTACACAATGTGGGAACCGTCTTTTCCTCCTCTTGTAATAGATGAGAACGGCCACTAGAGGCCACTGGAGTTGTTCAGTTCGCTGCTGAAGGGTTTGAACTCCACATCCCTCCAACACTACGTGAGTTAACTTCGTGCACAACACAAAGTTATATTTAAACCCAAGAGTACTCTGAGTGCTGGTTATTTGACGACATTTCTGCTTCTAAAGGGCTGAGTCTGTCTTTGTGTTAATATGTGAAAAAGAAATCCATGAACTCCACTGATTTTGACCCCAATCCTTATTCAGTTTTACTTCATTCTGCCATCAAACCTAAACATTTGACTGATGCTGGCAAATAATAAACCTGACGAGGTCAAATTTGGACGATAACTGATGCCTCTTTAAAAGAGTCAGAACTTTATGATGACGTTCTTGAGTTGAACTTTGCGTAATATCTACAGTGATCAGACTGAGCTTGGATTCCTCGGAGCGTCTTTCTGATAAGAGGACTGTTTATTGTTTGCAGCCTCTGTGGACTTGCAACTTATTCAGGAAAATCGTAAACATCACTTTGCTTGTCACATGAGTTTTGATTTGAAACCAGCTTCACTCGAAGAGAAGAAAATTATTTAAAAGGATTGGCTGTGATTGAGATTGTGAAATCTAAAACAGGGTAAGATTGCGCGCGCGTGTGTGCATAGTGTGTGTATGCGTAGATGTTAGAGCTAAGCCCAAAGTTGGCTGCACTGGTTTCTCCCCGTGCATCCCCGCGACGGTCCGTTGGTTGCAGCGCGCGTCTGTTCGGAGGTCTGTGACATGAAATTGTTTGGGAAGCCCTGCATTTGAGCCAACATGTGGGCGTGTTTCTCTCGGCCCCAACAGTCTCCGCTCTTGTGTGGAGTCCAGAGCAAAAAACGCACTTCTTCTGGTGCGACCAGGGAGCGCAAAAGTAGCAGCTCTCCGACCCTGACGCGCACACCATCTCCTGATCTGGCGGACCCCCGATCCTAGCTTCAACCTAGCGGAGGATTATTTCTTTTAAAAAGAAAAAAGAAAGAAAAAAATAACCCCAAGAGCTTCTTCCCATCTTCCAGCCATGGACGCATCTCGAGCCGTTGCGATATATCTGGGCCTCCTCCTTGTTTTCCTTGGGAATATACCGTGTTTCCAATCTGCTGCTCTCATCTCTCCCTCTGCACCCAGGAGGAATAGGGAAGCCAGGATCTCTCATCAGCACGGACAAAGGTCATCCAAATTCTTAAAAGACATCTTGGCGTCTTCGCACCCTATCGCGGGACATCACAAAGAAGACCCAAAGGACACTATTGTTCCACACGAATACATGCTCTCCATATACAGGACATACTCGACTGCAGAGAAACTCGGACTTAACGCGAGCTTTTTCCGCTCTTCCAAATCTGCCAACACCATAACAAGTTTTGTGGACAGAGGAACAGGTTGGTTTCAGTCTGCTGCCGTCTCCATTAGCGCATGCAGGTCTTGCATAATTCTGCGGCACACTTTTGACTGCTCTTATATTCTCCTCTTAGAACTTAACGACATAAAAATAAAAGAGGGGCACGGTCTGCTTTTACGCACACTCATTTAGGAAGGAAAGGGAGCATATGGACGCATGTTTATGCGCTCAAAATTAGACGAGATCATAAAAAATGTTAATTAAAGTGGTGCAGGCTATAGATCAAACGATGGACCGAAGCACAAAGTGTTGTTTTGCAGCAACGTGGAACCTTTGTCCCACCAAGTATTACGCGAAAATTAACCTCAGGGTAACACGACAATAAAACACTAATTGAAGCGCTCTCTAAATGAACGCTGTAAATCACTGTGGGTGCATGCAGCAGCAAACACTGCTCCAAGTCTCCGCTTGAATGTAGAGGAAACTTTCTTTAAAATAAAAAAACAAAACAAAAACAAAACAACCAATCATCCAAACAAAAACCAGTTTAAGTGCTTGGCGGTTTCATTTAGATTTAATTTTTTCCATTGAGCACCAAATATCAAAATGTGTGTTTCAAATCCAAACAGAATCAACCCCCCCCCCCCCTTCTTCTTAAAATCCATCACTTATTAAAACATTAAATCTATTTCCATGATGGTGCCCGCTTCGGCCCGGCTTGTGCTGACAAAGGGAGCCCGGGGGGCAGAGCGGGTCGGTGTGAGAAGCAGGTGTTTGGGTCAGTTTACATGTGTAACCAAGTGATTCGACCGGCCTGCGAGAACAAACACAATCTGATAAACACAAACACGTCCAGTACACACAGGGGGACACAGGGCCGAGTTAATCTTTGAGGGAGAAATAAAAGCTATCTTTGTTTTGCGGTCCCTCCTGTCTGAAACCCTCCAAGCTTCGACTCACGGACTGTGCAGACGTGCCGTGCTGCAAAAAATATCTCGGACCGGAGCCGGTTGCATGAAGCATATCATCACCTATAGAAAGCCACGAGGTGAATGAGTGAAAACCAACCCCCCCCCTCCCTTAATTTACTTGATTAGATCTTATTTTTCTGATTTGTTCCAAGATCTGAGGCTTATTTCTTGAAAAGAAAGAAATTAAATGAAGAAAAATAATCTCCTTAATATATATGAAATTGCTCTTTATATCAAGAAAGAGTTGGATTTTTTTCCGGTTTAAAAACTCTTCCGCGTTGTCATTTCTTGCAGTGTGAGCCGGTTTGATTAGAAAAACGCCTCCCTCTCTCCTGTGATTTTGATGTGATGTGTCACTGGCTCTGACCCCGAGCTGGACCCTTCTGAGAGCTGCTTGGCATCGAACGGCCGACTGGAGTATTTGAACTCGGTGATCTAATTGACTGTTCATGTCATAACATATCAAACACTGTCTATTCTCCCATAATGACCCAGCTCGGCCACAATGGGCACATCACCAAAAAGAAAGGGGAAAAAAACTGGGGAGGGAAAAAATGAAAGAGCACTTCCTCCTCTGTGAAGTGGTTTGTATTTTTTTTTTTCAAACTGCGGAACCTCCCTTTGCGAGCGCCACTTTAATTACGGAAAATTATTTTTTCCTCCCGTTCTTTCAGCTCAAGTGCCTTTTGGTTCCTTCTGGGATTCCTCCCAGCATCCCCGAAGTGTTGCTTTGCATTACAACCTGAAGAGTGAACCTCAGCCGCGACTTTATTTAAAGAGAGCTTTGACGCCCTAAAGTAACAACTTTTAGCGTCTTTTACGCATTAAGGCTTTTTTCCTTTTTCTTTTTTATACTAAACTTCTACGGCCACGTTTGCTTTCACATTTTTGTAGATAAATGAAATCTTCCAAATACAGGATTTGTGTTTTCCTGGAGATCAGAAAAAAAGCAAGCTCGGAAAAACCCCAATCTGTAAATTACTTCTGGCACTTGGGGTCACTCATTAAAGTGCAGATGGCTCAGCCTAAAGTCTCCGTTTTTTTTTGTAAACGGGGCATAAATGACAAAAACATGTTTTACATTTGTTCAAATGCAACCAACATGGTCAAAGAAAAGAAAAAGATGCCGCTTTTAAACAAGCAATATAATCCTGCATATTTGCCCCCAATTATCCACCGTCAAGCATCTTGAACATGATGGGAGAAAAGTTTTTTTTTTGTTGTTGTAAAAAATATATAACAAAATTAAGAAAACTTTGCACTTAAAAGAGAAAAAGAAGACTGTCAACACAAATAACTCAGCAGCTCAGTCAGTCAGTCCGTGCAGGCGCGTTGGTTTAAAGGGGGAAAGTTGTCGTTGGCAGGATGAGATGAAATCTAAGAGGGGAAGTGCTTTAATGAGGAGGATGGGAGTTGAGAACTGTTAATTATTTGGTGGACTTGTATTCGATTTGTTTGACGGCTTATAAAAGAAAAAGTAATGCGAACCAGACGTGCAAAGTCGCGGAAAGGAGCACGAGGTTTCAATCTGCTTTTACTGTTGGACTCGGCAGGGTTTCACAGAGGGAACCTGACAGCCAGATTAAAAAAAAAATCTCTTTGCAGCAACTTTGTACAAATTATGTCACAGGGGGTGTTTCCGTGTAAAGACATGTAGGTTTAATTAAAACAGCGTCGAGAGGGAAGTGGAGACAATCAGACGATGGTGACTTAGGAATGGAGGAAAACATAAAAAACAAAACTATTCCGTTTTCTTCTTTTTTTTTTAAATAATAAAAAAAGAAGATATTTTATATATAGATGGGGAAATTTGGCATATCTAAAACTGATATTCAGACCACATTTCAGCGCAAATTATTCTTCCTATTCCTTATAATTTACTATTTCCTTGGGACAAAAAAAATCCACTCTCGGTTTGGGGAAATGATCAGAGCAGTAAATAAACCGTAAATTCACAAACTATTTCTCTACTTTTCTTATTTTCCTATTGAAAACATATTGTGAAATACAATGTAAAATGAAAAAAAAAATCAATTTCGGGAAGTTTTTCAAAACTATTTTTCTACTTTAAATCCTTGACTCAGTTTATTTTCTAACCACAGCTTCTCTCAGTCTTTGTCCGTGTTATAATCCAGCCTCATTGGTTCGCCTTGATGAAACACTCGCAGGCCTCCCGTGGGTCTTCCAGCAGGGAATAATGCATTAATTGTGTATTGTTCAGTTGAGTGTACAGTATGTCGCCTTTGGTCAGTTGTGTCTGGCAGCACCCAGGAGCCCTTCACTTCACTCGGCCCCTTTGTTATTTTTTCTTTCTTTCTTTTTGTGCTCTACAACCCTTACAAAAGTTCTGGAAAAAAAATAAAACTCGTTGTTTATGCTTAGTTTTAAGAGTTACAAAAGGAAAAAGTTGATTAATATAATGTCTGAGGAGTGTAAATTAATTATGAGTCTGTAGGCTGTAACCTATGCTAATTACTCCAAAATGTTGCCAGATTAATCTCGCATACATTTATTGATAAAAATGACATTCGTTTATGTGACAGGCGATTAGCCATTATGGAATAAGTAATATTTACGTGTGATGACGTAAAACTTACTTCATGCAATTATTTTTAAATAAAAACCCGTTAATTATTTTTTTTTCTTCCTCTGGGAAACATTAAATCAAACTTCACTACTTAACCCTCCATTTCACTTTTAGCATTTTAAAGTTAACTTTATTATCAAGAGAGCTCTAAATAAGACATTAGAGAACAGTAAAGTCATGGTCAACTGTGAGTATTTCTCTTTCACTAAATGGAGCACTTGTCAGCTATAGTTTGTTTCATGCAGGTTCAGGGTCGACATTTGAAAAACAAGAAAGAGAGAAGGCCTCTGTGGTAAAAAGCGAGTCCCCCTCCCCCCTTTCCTTGCCTCCAACCCTCCCTCTCCTCTCTCTGAACACTGTACATCCTAAGTGAATCTGACTGCAATTATTTTCTTCTTTTATCCTTGCAGACAATCTTTTGCACTCTCCTCTGCGAAGACAAAAGTATCTGTTTGATGTGTCAACCCTTTCAGAGAAAGAGGAACTGGTCGGGGCGGAATTAAGGATATTCAGAAGATCGCCGGGAGATTTGCAATCTTCTCTGCAGACGACGGGCCTCTACGACATCCAGCTGTACCCCTGTCATTCCAACAGGTTGCTGGACTCCAGGTCTCTGGACCCGCTGGACTCCACCAGATCTGGCTGGGAGGTTTTGGACGTGTGGGAGATCTTTAAAGCGCACCAGCATCATCATCATCGTCCGCCTCATCAGCAACAGCATCACTACCAGCAGGTTAACCAGCTCTGTTTCCAGCTCAGGGTGACTCTGGGTAAATCAGAAACTGAGGTTGACCTGAGGCAGCTGGGGCTGGCCAGGAGCGGCAGGAGCCAGCAGGAAAAGGCCATCCTGGTGGCCTACACCCGCTCCAAGAAGAGGGAGAACCTGTTCAATGAGATGAAGGAGAAGATCAAATCGCGGAGGTCTGTGGGTGAGAAGGTGGGGACGGCTGTGGTGAAGGCAGCAGCGGAGGAGAGGGTGTCGCTGCCAATGAGGGGTCTTAAAGGAGAGGGCCCCCGGCGGCGGCGAAGGACGGCGCTGAGCAATCGGCACGGGAAGAGGCACGGGAAGAAATCCAAGTCCCGGTGCAGCAAAAAGGCGCTGCATGTGAATTTCAAAGAGCTGGGCTGGGACGACTGGATCATCGCACCCCTGGACTATGAGGCGTACCACTGCGAGGGGGTGTGCGACTTTCCTCTGCGATCGCACCTCGAACCGACCAACCACGCCATCATACAGACGCTCATGAACTCCATGGACCCCAACAGCACCCCACCCAGCTGCTGCGTCCCCACCAAACTCAGTCCCATCAGCATCCTCTACATAGACTCGGGCAATAACGTGGTGTACAAACAGTACGAGGACATGGTGGTGGAGCAGTGTGGGTGCAGGTAGCGGCCATTATTCCTGGAAAAAGACTTTAATAAACAGACTTCTTTTTTTGGGGGAAAAACAATGCAACGTCCTGATGGCTGAAGGTATAAAGTCCTCACGGGTCTGGCATGCTTTTACGCATGACGCGCCTCGTCTTATTCAAAAGGGATGCGCACACGAGGCACCATCTTTTATTTATTCAGTCACATTTATTCACACTCTTTGCCTTAAAGTGTTTCGCACATCTATTCTCGTCCACGCAACAAGTTATCACTCATCAGGCAGACTTCTGCTTTCTCATAAGGAACGGGTACATGATGTGTGATGTGACTGCAGGCCAAGATGGGAACCCGTTTTCTTTTCTTTTTCCTTTTTTCTTTTTGTCCCAGCGCGCACCTGTTCGTGCCGAGGCCAGAGGACAGTGGGATCTGCCTGTCAGCAGTGCTTTGTTGTAGCTCTCCCGTGTGATCCTGCCAGCCGGGCCGAACTCTTTTGGGTATGTGCATCCAGGCCGTAGTGGCCGCTGTCCAGCTGGAGTCGTTTCAGGCCCGAGCAAGTGCCTGCTTTCCAAATAAAAAAAAGATAAATAAAGAAAGAAAGGGGGGGGGGGATGTCTAATCTACCAAACACAAACACAGACTGGTCTGAAGAGAGGAGATAAGATGGTGGTGGTAATGCCTTCAAGAGATTTTTTCTTTTCTTTTCTTTTCTTTCTTTCTTTTTTTTTTTTTTTTGCATAACCGGAGACCAGTTAAGAGGCGCTGCGGACAGAGAGGACACGTAACAAGACTTGTGCCTAACTGAACTGGGGCCCTTTTGTATAAACCATAAGGAAGAAAGCACACAAAACGGAGGCGAACTTTTTTTCTGCATCTTTACGAAATGCACTTCCACATCAGATTGCGCCACGGACAGGTGGTCATCCAGAGTTTGTCTTCTCTGATGATGAAAAAAAAATATATATAAAAAACAAAAGACTCGTAAACGAGACGATATTTAAATGCACATTAGCTTTGAATGCACTGCTGTTAAATTTGTGTTTTTTTTTGTTTGTCTCAAGCTGTAAATATTTGTACAGTGGAAAACTTTACAAAGTGCAACGAATGAAGAAATGAGCAAACAGCATTTCTTTGTAAATATACTAAATGCACTCAAATCGGTATAATTTCTATTCTATAATTATTTTATTATTTGTGATGTACAGAGTTCCATGATAATCATATATTTCTTACATTGATAAGAGTAATTTAAGGTGTCTTCAATATTTTACAGAGGGTGGAAAATTCCATTATTAATGTCTACCTCATAATTGCATATAGGATCTGAGTTTGAGGTGCATTCAGTTAGTGTAAAGAGCTTTTACAATGATATATAAGATCATTTATATACATATATTACTGGATAATATTCCACACCATTACTGTACAAATAAAATTCAAAACCAAGCCTGGCACTTCTGATGATTAATGCCCCCCATTTTGCTATGTTTTTAATTGATTTTATATGTTTATATGAGGGTTAGAAACACACAAATCTAGTAAAATTCTACAGCTTAATTAGTCAAGAAGAGGCTTTCAGATTGCATTATCATTTGTGGCTTAAATTTATAAAGTTGCTGGTATTGTTCAGTCTTAATCCCACAACCATAATAATATAATTTCAGCAAAATCTGTTGCATTGCATGATGTTAAGTCATGTAAATAAGAAGGAAAGAAAACACAGCATTTAAAATCTGAGGTTTTATGTATAAAGATAATTAGAATTCCATTGGTACTTAAGCTTTGAAATAAGGCAAATACAACCTCAACACATTAATGCATCAGAAACTGAGGCACAAGGAGAAGAAGCCATCTTCAAAAAACGAAGTACATCCCCACTGCTTCCATAGGAATTAAGAGGAAAA
>JAOXYM010000006.1:25089707-25105542 GCA_028567055.1 Leptatherina wallacei | reverse complement strand
TCTGCTTCACGGGCAGACATTTCTGGCCGTGATTCAGCCGCGATACGCCCGCGAAAGGCAGTGTGACCGGGCCTTAACATAATTATTTATCACATTTTTGCAATAAAAAAAGGTCTCTATTACTACTATGTTGCTAATGCTGCCTTCATGGGGTATGGGAAAGATGAACCTTTCCACTTGTGAGGTGGAAATTATGAGCACGTTGCGTTCAAGTGATTTTGTTGTCGTGGTGAAGCAAAACATGGTGGACCCACTGCAGAGCAGTGGTGAAATCCTGGTCCATGTACAACATGTCATTTCCTTCCCGTTGATAGAGCGTATGGGCTATGGGGCGGGCCATCTCCTGGTCCCAGTATATCATGCTGTCATTGGAGTACAATACAGACCGAATAAATTCACAATACTGGAGGCAATTCTCAACTGTATGCTAGCATCTGCTCTTGGGAGGTAAAACTAAGCAATAACAGTATTTTTTTAAAACGATACTAATTTTAAATGGTGATGTTATTGAAATTCTGTATGCCACAGTGTTATGTTGGCTATACACTAACCAACTAGCAGCAGCAGAGAACTTTTAACCGAAGGTAATGCTTAGCATTCACGATACATTTGTTGGTTTCTGCCACATTTACAGGTCAAAGTTTATCTCTTCTCAGCAGCTTATGCATCATAGAAATCTTCTAGCTTTCCAGTGGAAATTAAACGTGAATGGGTGTTTATGTGCATTTTGACATTGGTTTTTGGTATTTACCACAATTATAATAGGACATGAAGGCAGCATATGGACCTATGATGATCACTTCCACCATTCAGATAGCTTAAATTGAGGTTAATGTCTAATTGGGAGCAGCAAATGATCATCGAGTAACAAGAAAGTTACATGTCTGTCTGACAAGAACAGAAGTAATTGTCCTCTATGGCTGGATTAAAGCCAAGATGATGTTTTTCAGGCATAATGACACCAAAAGGTCACTGAGTTGGATTTGGTTTTGTGAAGATAATAGTCAATAGCAGCATAAATAACTGTAAGTTGTATACCTGGAGGAAAAGTCTAAATGTGTAAATAGTTTTTGTTTATTTGTTTAAATACCAATATTTTTTTCTTCTAAAAGACAAGGTTTGAGAAAATGATATAGATGAGAAAAGGCTTGGTCACTCTCTTCTTTAAAGTACTGTTTGTAATAAATTCTGTTTTGTTTTTTGGTTGGTCTTCATTGTGCTATATCTATTGATACATTTATTTGACATAATTTTTGCCTTATAATCTGACAACTGAGGCGGTCCTTAATAAAGATAATGTCTGGATGGTGACTGGGCTTAAACGGGTTGAGGCTCTACATGCATTTTTCACATTAAAAAACAGAAGACAGAAAAATAGTGAATAATTGCTTGAATTTTAAGGGTTAAGTTAATCACACTAACAAACACACCAGCAGTGTTGAAACTGCAGGACAAAAACTGAAACAGTTCTCTCATTCACTTGTATATCTTGTCACGTTTACATATACATATGTGTACATATGTCGCACTCTTGTTTGTGTAGTTTATTACTGTGAGTAAATGATAAGTCGTTTTAGTATTTGTGTTGTATCTTGTATTTCTAATACTACATTCCTAATGTGCTTGAGGTGTACACTAACTCTTGCACTTTGTACAATATTTACTGTAACTGGTTTGCACTTTACCTCTTATTGTTTGTAAATAAGTAAAAAAAGAAAGAAAATTAATTAAAGTTTTTTTTTTAAAAAACTAGTTGCTGCAGATATACAAATGTCTGCAAAATGATTCATACCCATCCATTAAAGAAAAGGCAACATTCGCAATAGTCACTCAAAAAACTGGAGACTGAACAAAGTAATAATAAATAAAAATTTGCTAAATAAGTTGTTTAGCATTGGCAGAGAAGATTTGGCAAATTTTTCAAGAGCGCAACCCACATACCCAGCTGTGCTGCTCATCCCACAAATGCATGTTCCTTACAAATGGGACACCATTTAAAAGGGAAATAAAAAGGCTTTCCAACAGTATGAAATCTATTGCCAAGAAGCATTGTTACAACAGAGAAATAATCTACCAAACACAAATTTCTGAACTTTTTGTTCGATGTTTATATCCATCTAGTCATGTGACTACTGGAATTCAGAGTTGTACTGGGTTAAAAGTGGTACAGATAGACTAGCGTTGAGTTAGTAATATTCCCTTTGCAAAATGTTACAGAAAAACACCAGAGTTCTCAACCAGACATCATAGCATCATGCTCAGTTGCCACCATATTTATTATGTAAAGCAGTGCAGGTCAACAACCAACACTTGTACTGCCAGACAGTTATCAAAAACATCTCATAAACTTATGACAACTTCATAAGTTTATGAGATAAATCACTGTTAAAACAAACAATAAAAGCAAAAACTGGGTTCTAAAGTTTTTGTAGAGTAGAAATACATACACTAGGTACAAGTGAGGATGACTTCAGTTTGTTAGTCTGTTTCCAAGTTTTCCTTTGTCTTAGTTTAGTTTGGCGACAGCACAGGCATTTCAACAGTGCCATATTTAAGTGGATGGGGGGGATGAAGTTACTGCTGTGTACTTTTGAAGAGCTACCTGGGTGGGCGGAGAGGAGTTTGCAAATGGGCAGTCAACACGCATACACTCACACTGAGTTAAAAGAGAAGAAGGGCACTTGAGCAGGAATGCAGAATGTATGTGTTTCAGCTTTACAACGCAAGTTTAACTTGCAGGGATCACGTTTTTGTTCCCGGTTAGAGAAGGACACAGTCCCTACAATATGAATATAAAGAAGACAGACCAATTCCTGATCGATGTATCAGGGAGAATCATTGACTAATAAAACAGGTTATTTGGTGACACATAAATTTGTTTAGACATTTTAACTGAGTCACTTTCTCATTTACTTGTCCCCAACAAATTATGTTCCTTTCATGCGTGTGTGAACATATTTCTGTGAATGTGTGTGAACAAGCCTCTCGGTGTGTGTCAGCATGTTTTGGTACATATGACCTGCATTATCCTGCTTTACTTTGGTTACAGCGTCCTCCTAAGTTTTTTTTTTACTCAGGAGCTGGAGCCTTGAGGCAGACAGCAGGGGTTCCATACTTAGTTTCCTGTAAAAAATACCTCTGCACTCCACATCCTAATTAATGTGAAGGGCATGCCCAAGATCCCTATAAAATCATACAAGACTATACCAATTTCCTGGTAGCTTGCTCGCTACATGTGCTTCTTGTTCCTCAGCATAAGAGTTTCCTTCCAAGCAAACCCCATGAAGATTTATACACCACTACGACCATCATGCCTGCCTTCCCCCCCCACCTTTCAGCCCTCTCTTTTCTAGTATTTCCCCTCAATGTGATTTGCACTTTATAACATGATACACAGAGATTAGACTTTCTGTCCTTTTTGCTCTGAAATAAAACATGAAGAGCTCATGAAAAGGGACTGTCAGGCCAACATAAGAAACACATGGCGTCTGCTGGTTGGATGAGGAACTGGTTTAAATCATTTTGCCTCGGACGTGTTTTTTTTTTCTTTTCTCTCACGCGTGTGTGTGTTTCTTTGTTTCTGCTTGTGTGTGTGTGTGTGTGTGGGTGTTTGTACATTTGGGAATGTGTGATTGTGTTGGTGAGTTGGTGCTGAGTTATTTTGGGCCAAAAAACAGACGTATTGAAAATTATAAAGAAACACAGACTGATTGCATGCACGGCTGCACCCCAACACTCAGAAGCAGTAACAAAGCCTTCTGTCTGAAATGTAACAGACCCCCCCCCCTCTAAACATACATACACACGCCTTCACATAAACAGACGTGAGCACATACACAAAGCATGCATACTAACATCTACCTCATTCTTGTCATGTTTCCTGGATGTGTCTTTTAACGTCTTTTACTTTCCTTGTTCAGGGACACCTGTGATTCAGTGCGATGGCGGTAGCTTAGAAGGACTTGAATTTTAATTATCTTTGAGGAAAATTCAATATTTTGGCTTGTATGTGTTACAGAAAATGGTGCTTATAGATTGTTAGACTTTTGTAGCACAGATTGATTCAAACAGTGACGTTGCTGCAGGAAAACCAAAGCTACAAATGTCAAAGGTTGCCTGTAACATACATCATGAAGAATGGAAACTTGTAGATACTGTAAAAAAAAAAAACTCTTTCATCTCCAGAAGAAACAATGGAAGGACGAGATCTGGAGGAAACCTAAACTTAGAAGCTATGTCCAAAATTAAAGAGGATTATTTAACGCTACATTTAGGGAGAGGTCAGATGTCATTGTGTGCTCAATTAAGTTCTGGTACATTGCCCCTAGCGATTGAAGTGGGCAGATAAAGGGTATTCCTGAGGAGCAGCGTATTTGTGCTCGGTGTGATCTTGAAGTTGTCGACGATGAACTTCACTCCCTGTTCCAATGTCCACTGTATGATAAACTGAGGGAATCTGTTTGAAAAATTGCAAAGAAGGCAGACTTGTTTTGGATGTCTGAGTATATGTTGAGCTGGTTTTTCAAGGAGGAGAATCATGTTTTAGCAAGGTTTATTGAAAAAGCATGGACATTAAGACAGAAAACATTGTATCCCATATATTAACACAATGCTTTTGTCTTACATTTTGACTTATATTGCTCTTGTACAAGTTGTTGGATACACAAAACTTGTCTGTCTTTCTTTCTTTGTTTGCCATCCTTGAATTGTTCTGCTGTATATTGTATAGTGTCTTGTAAGCCCATGTGGGCTGGGCACATTTGTGTATGACACTGAAATAAACAAAATCAATCAAATCCATCAATCAGTGTTCACCAACGTGTTGTTTAGTTTCGTTCACACTTCCAAGAAGCTGGATTCAAGTATCAACCTGCATTGTCTAATCTATTTATTGGTCCAACATTTTGAATTGGTGGAAATAATGTTGCAAGACAACTGCAGTGTTATTTTTTCTTTATGCAATTTAATATTTATCTCCTCTCCCTGACCTTGATCATGGCTATGGTCACATTACAGGTCTGATTTTTTTATCGAATCCGATTTTTTTTTTTGCGCGGTCATTCACATTATCATTTCAACATGACCTTCATCACACTTAAGTATGAACGGTACGTGGCCCTGACGTAACAGGTATGACATAAACATGCATATTTATGGAAGTAAGTATGGATGCTTCATGTGTTTGTGTATCCATTTGGAAGGACTTGCACAGTCGAAACCGACAAAATTATGCCCAATTGAATGAAATGATTCGATATTGCTGTGTTCCCCTTCCACCGGTGCAGAATTGTGACGTTTGTCTCACTTCTGTGATCTTAAAGTCGGATGAAGTTTAGACTGAAGATGCTTTGACACAGATCAGATATGTATCCGATCTAGGACCACATATGAAAGTGGCCTGGGTTGGATTTAAAAAAAATCTTGGAAAAACTTGGAAAAACTTGGAATTGAGCTGCAGTGTGAAAGGAGCCCAAATGTCATAGTTTCTTTGTCATCGTTATATTTCTGTTTAAACAATACTTCAAGCGTTAACCTTTTCCACATAAGCTGACAGGTTGTGTAAAATTTCACTAAACCCTGATTTTATTTGCATATCTTGAATTGGAAGTAGTACAAAGCAACATATCAGTGTGTGACAGGTCTTTACTGCAGGCAGCTGTTAATAAATTGGCATTTTGGGGTTATACAAGAAGGATGTAGTTTTGTGTTGTATTATTACTAAATAAGTGTCTTTCACTGATTTGTTTTCTGGGTGGAAGGTTATGTTGCTCCAACACCTGTTAATGTTATTTAGCATTTCTTGCCATGAGATGCTTTGTGCAATAATGCAGCCCCATACTGACTTTTAGACTTTGTGCTGATGATAAGCAGGATGGTTTCTTTCTTCTTTGTCGGATGATTTCCTTATGGAATTTTGATCAGTGGCTAATCAGACTGTGAGACAGTTTTCCACTTTGCCTCAGTCCTTATGTTAAATGAAAACATGCTCAAAAAAGGCTGTGGCATTTCTGGTCTAAAGAAATTCCACTTAATTTTGGTTTTCAGCTTTGTCTCCTGCTTTCAGATTGAAATGCAAGAGTCAATTTAATTTATTAAATACTTTTACAACACAGCTGCTCGAATGCAGTACAACACAAATTATGAAAAGAGATCATTTTCCTGTGACTGTGAACCCTCACCATCTTCGCTTTTGTTGCCATTTGTTGCAAACATAAAACAAAAAAATGACAATTAAAAAAAAAACAATAGAATGATCTATTTCAAATTTAACGTTGTCTTTGCATACATTTCAGACAAATGTAGAATTTAAACAGTAATGAAATAATTATTTTCTATTTCAAACAATTTTTACATGTTCTTATGCAAATGTCGACATCTTTGGGAATTGGGTCAAATAAACCACATGTATGGGAAGAAATAAGACAATAAAAAATGTGTTAAAAAAACAAACAAAAACAAAAATGACAAAAATATTGATCCTAATGTTGATATTACAGCCTGCAGTGATATAGAAGATAATATAGAAGAAAGTCAGTATGAGGTTTTTATGTACCAGGATGTAATAAAATCATCTGATCCCTGTCAGATATAAAAAAATGAGGTAAATATATAATCTCAGATGAACAGGAACATATGATATTCACCTGGATCTAACTAGGCAAATAGATACAAGCCTCCTATTGGGTAATTATAATTACATAATTATCAAATATCATGGGTGATTATCTTTCATCTGCAACAACCACAACTGATGCACTGAGTAGCTTCTCATTTCTTAAACAACCATGTGGAAAGACACATTCTGTGGTTGTGGAAAAGATGTTAGTCTGTTTAAGAAGTGTAAAATCACTGGCATTAAACAGAAAAAACATGTAAGGAGATACAGAACTAATTAAACTGGGTTAAGAACTGTCCAACATATTATTAAAAACTGGAAGGATGGTGGAGAACTATCGTCTTCCATGAAGAAATGAGAATGGAAAAACATCCTGAATGATCGTAATTGGTATCACTTAAACATTTGATTAAATCAATGCAAAGCAAAACAACAGTAGAGCTCAGGGCTATGTTTAAGAGTGGAAGTAAGAACATTCCAACATGTACAATGTGATGGGAACTCAAAGCATTGGGAGTGAACAGCTATGTTGCCATAAGAAAAACACTAATCAGTGATGCTAACTGGAGAAAAAAGCTTCAGTTTGCCAGGGAGCATAAAAATTGGACTCTGGAGCAATTGAAGAAGGTCATGTGGTCTGCTGAGTCCAGATTTACCCTGTTCCAGAGTGATGGGAGCATCAGTATAAGAGGAGAGGCAGATGAAGTGACGCAGCCATCATGCCTAGTGCCTTAACCCCATTGAGAATCTTTGGGATCTGCTGGATAAGGTTTTCTGCAGTGGTCAGACTCTCGCATCATTAATACAAGAGCTTGATAAAAAATGAATGCAACATTGGATGGAAATAAATCTTGTGAAATTGCAAAAGCTTGTTGAAACAATCAGCCAGGTGCTGCTAATCAAATATATTTAAGAAAGTGTGAGCACTTCTATAAAAGCAGAAGTTTTGCGGGTCTGCAGCACTCAGGTGTGTTAACACAATGCCAAGGAGGAAAGATATCAGCGATGATCTTAAATAAGCAAATTATGCTGTTAATCAAGTCTAGGAAGGCTTATCAGGCCATTAACAATGTGAAATCCATCATTCCTCAGTAAGAGACTGAGGGATTGAATAGGAGGCGATAGTCTTGAATGGGAGTACAATTAGAAAATAATGATATAAGGTTCTTTTTTTTGGTTTTAATTTGGTTCCAGGAGGAAATCTCTTCTCTTTTAAAATAACATGACCGTACAAGTTACATCTGAACAAACCGAGAGACTTCTGGAGCAAGGTCTTCTATACAGACAGAACAAAAGTGGAGATTTTTGGTCATAATTTACAGCACCATGTTAGATAAACCCCAAGCATCATAAATACATAATTCAAATTGTTATGCACGGTGTTGGAGGGTTGATGATTTGGGCTTAACTTCCAGCCCCAGGATCTGGACACTTTGGAGGCACTGAGCCCACAATGAACTGAAATTTGTTCATGCAAAAGGATAATGATCCCAAACACAACATAAAAATCTGAAACAGTGACTGAAAAAGAAAAGATTCATCCATCCATTGTCTGTACCGCTTAATCCACACAGGGTCGCAGGTGGGCTGGAGCCTATCCCAGCAAAGAAAAGATTCAATGTATTAAAATGATTCAAAGTCTAGACATCAACCAGAATGAAAAGCTGTGTTGAGAGCTGTAAGTAACATTTATTTCTATAGCGTTTCTCACATATAAAATCACAAAATTCAGCATAAAATGATAAGAAATTCAAACAAAATATCTATAAAAGGATATGTAGCATCCTGTACATAAACGAATGATGCAAACTTCAATGAACTGGAACGACATTATACAGAAGACTGAGCCAAAACTTCTCCACAATATGTGAGAGTCTGATAATGTGATACAGAAATTATACTTAAAGTTTCTACTGTGAAAGGTGGTTCTAAAATCCCAGGTGCTACTAGTTTTTCACAAACTGGTTCTGCGTCTTTGTTTTGGTTACATAAATAATGATACCATGTGATAAGTTGAGTGTTCTTTTTCATATGAGGATGGATTTTAGCTCATTTTAAAACCAGTTATAGCCCTAACATGTAAAACCTTAGAAGTGAAGTAGGATGTACATTACTTTTTTCCCCAACTGTATATTTGTATTAATTGATTGATTCTTTTTTTAAATTTCTTTTTAAAAGCTTTGAACATTATTTTCTTACTCACCAAATAAAGGTTGTTACCAAGTACTCAGACATACTCAGAGCTGCCATAGTAGAGCCATTAAAGTACCAATATGAAAAAAATAAAACAATGGACCAACTGGAGCACAGTCTGTTTTGTACTTCGCACCAAAATCCTCCAAAAACCAAAGGCTCGTGAGAGGCAAGAGGAAGCCTGCCACATTGAATCTATAGACATTAAAGAGGCACAAAAAGCAGCCATGAGCAACAGTTGCACTGAGAATTTCAAGACCCTAATAACACACATCTTTAAAGTTAGTCAATTTCCTCTAAAGTCTGGTGGTTTTAATGTATTTGCTCACTGATGCTTTGGAACAAGTGTGGATTATAATTCTTGTAAATCACATCAAGGTCCAGCCCACTGCAGCTCTAAATTTAAAACAACAAGACTTTAAATGGATTGCATGGATGTTTCCACGTTCCTCATCAAGACTCGGTGGTGACCAATATTCGCACATGGCTTTTGCTTTCATTCCAGCCACGAATGAATCATCTCCGTTCACTGAAAGTCCTTTACAGAGACCAGGTCCCACTTCAAGGAATGTGTGTGAGTCACTGCCGCTCATCGGACGACTTTCTATGGCTCGCCTGCAGCTTTTTTGCCTGATCACTCCCCAGAGACACATTCAATCAAACGCCCATATATTTTGTAATTAACTTTAACTGATGACTTTATGCAATAGCTGTGTTTTACTGTCTCTTTTAAATGCCATTTATCATCCTTCAGGTTTGGAGGTCGAAGAGCGAGACCCTCCCCTCCGTTGAGCCAGTCAGGTCCGACTGAGCCTGTTCTGAGCTGTGACCCTGTTACCCACCCCCTCAAACCCCAACCCACCCACCAACCCCGCACTTTTCTCTCTCTCAGGGTGTCTTATGACCGACCAAGACAGTTTTATTAGCCTCCAACCAAGTGGGCAGGAAAGGGGGAGCTGTTGCAGGATCTCAGCAAACAGGCTAGTCGTCGAGGAAACAACAGGCAGAAACAACAAGATTTTCACGAAGAGATTGATGACGAAGCTGAGAGAGGATTGATAAGCAAACTGTTTGGTGGGAATAAAGAGCGGTGGGGTCAGGGGACACGAGGAAACAGTGGCTTGAATGAATGAGAGGAAGAGGTGGAGATGCACCCCATAAAGTTGCTTTCAGTGTGGAAACAGTCTGTTTTTAACATGGTAGTTAGTTAAAAGCAAGGCTGAATTCTTTCAATCTTTGCTTGTTAGTTTTCAAAAACATACATCAGCAATCACAAATATCCAAACCTTGACAGAGACACTAAACACAGACGACACCATGAAGGAGAGACGGTAATACTTGAAAAGTCAAACAATGACTGCTTCTGCCAAACTAGCTGCTGCTTTAAGCAGTTAGCCCTCAAATGTCCGGGCTTGTTATGTGTGTACCTAAATATCTGCTTTTATCCTTTTCACTTTTCAGGTGCTATTGGAGACATAACACTGAAAAGAGGCAGACCAAGCAGCATATAGGCAGCCAAACTTTACACAGTCTGTGTATAGTCAAAGGTTAGATGTTTCAGAGGCCTTTAATCAAGAAACATTCTCAATTTCCTCCCTCCGTGTTCCTCTTCTTGACCTCTGGTCCTCGTGGTAAAGCTAGACGTGTACTGTAACACCCAGGACAACGCAACTCTTTAATCTTTTGCTCCTCATTAGAATTACTAATATGTCTGCAGCTGACGAAAGGTGCGAGGCTGCTTGCATGTGTGTGTTTAAGTCTGTGCATAACCATGCATGTAAGCGTGCATCTCCCTTTGGCCGGGTAAAGGAGGAATACTTGAATAACAGGCTAATAAATATCAAGGGTAGGTTTATTGGTTTTGAAGCATATTTGCCGTTTGTTGGGAAACACAAAACCGTAGAAGGTTCCTGGCAAAGTGGCAGGGTGGTGCTCTTTTCTGGGTCACAGAGAACGCAGAGGAAATCTACTCTGACATTAACAGGCTGCTATAGGAAGTGTTTTTGGATTAAATTAGCATGGCATGAGAGGTTGGCTGGCCTGGGCTAGGGATGAGGGCACAAGTGTGAAGAAAGTTGGAGGTAAGAGGTCCAGGAAGGGGTGCTGGGAGAGCACTTTTGCCCAGTCGATAAGTGAAGATGATACCAGAGCTGGGGATTATGTGGTGAAGGTGTAGATGCAGCTGCAACCTCTGTATGAAGTTTAATTATGCCGCTGGGCAGCTGGGTGCGTCACCAGACACAGATGACAGAGCTGGGGGATGAATCATTGGATGGATGGACGCCGAGACTTGCCGGTACTGAGATGCAGAGGAAATGTGGACAGGGGTATGGGTGGGGTTGTGCTTGTTGTTCCTGTAAAGCCTCTTTAAAACTCTTGGGTTTTGGCATCAAATAAGTGTTAATCCAAGGGATGATGTGTGATGTGTGAGTGGGTAGATCCTTATTACCAACAGCAAACCCTGCAGGAGATACTATTTTCTTGAGTTTATTTGCTGTAGGGTAGAGAAAACATCAAACTTAATTTCAGATGCCTCTCAGGGTTTCATGCTATTTTCATAAAATGGGAAACTTTTACCGTCTAGATGAAAAAAAAAGAAATCAGCAGAAGCATTTAAAGTACTAGTGTTAATAAAACCTCATCTGCCATGTGTACTGTAATATTTTGCTTCCCTTTCTGCCTCAGGCACTCTATCCAGACATGATTACGGAGTATTCATCACATATTCATCACATGCAGAAAAACTGTGAAACTAAACTAAAAGTGTGAAACTTATGGCTAATTTAACATGTTTAGAAATTGCGGGTTCTTTTATTTCAGCATCAGGTTATATGTTTTTGCAGTTTGCAGAACTATACAGTTCTAATATTTTATTCTGGTATCTTGGCTGTGGAAAAGGTTTGGAACCACTGAGGTAAAGGATATTGCAGAGATGAATTGCATGCATTTAACAGATGTTATTTTAGATTTAAAAAAAATACAATGTTTGTGGTTTTGCATGTTTTAAGCCCACTGAGTGATACTCAGCTATTTATAGAGCTATTTATACCAACTGTCATTTGTGCTTTCACTGCATACATCTCAACTGTCCTAAAATCATTTAAAGTAGACTTCAATTAACTTTTCACCTGCTTTCTGTTGTTCATGAATGATGTTTAACTAGTTTTTTCGAACCTACACTTCATATAAGTCGAGCTACCTTCAACAGTTTTCAGCCTTTAACAAACTCACAACTCAACTTCCAGTGAAACCTACAACTAAAACTTTCTGATCTTGACTTGGGTGAACTTTCATTGACATGTTAAAAATGGCAAGTATTTAGTGCTTCTTCTGCAAATTGGCATTTCTGATGCAAAAAAGGGGAAGTTCATAAAGTCCTCCACCGTGTATAATCTGTCTTAAAATTTTAAAGAGCGTTATCCTGATCTAGACCCAATGATTCTTTCTGTTTCTACAATCCATATCTTTAACAAGTTTTATGAAATTTAGATTCATGCATAATCTTGCTGAAAAACATGGCACTGACAATTCATCAACTGAACATCTGATAAAGTACTTGTTTTATTTAATTAGACTCTGAACAGATTGATCTAATTGTTTTAAGTCTCCATTTGGTGCTTGAATTTGTTATTATTGGATTAAAAAATAAAAAAAAAACTACAAAAAAAAAAGAATAAACTGCTACCATGAGAGCATCTCTCTCTGTGTTGCACATATTTCATGGACATTCCAACACCAGATGTTTGTACCTGCACAGTGCTGAGTCGCTCCTGTGACCAGGTGACTTCCTGACCTCCATAATTTATCGTCCCTTACATCCTGCAAGTTGGAGAGAAAGTTCCCCCCCCCCCTCAATTTTGAGAAGAAGGGGGGGGAGCAGTTCAGCTCTTTGTCCTTGAAGGAGGGTCACAAAACCTGGAATGCGCAGGAAGGAAGTCACAGAAGCAAGGCTATCTGTACTTGCCGCTTTCCTTCACTTCCCTCCTCCTTTGTTTCCCGCTCCCTCTCTTTCTGATAAAGTGGAAAAGGGATGATGGAGCAAATGAATAAGCAGAGCCTCAGGGTGGGGGTGCACATGAGTACACATGTGTGTCTATGTGTGTGTGTGCGTGCGTGTGTGTGTATGTAGTTGTAGGAGGGTTAAGCGTTTCAGGGGCGGCGGTCTCCCTTCCAAGGCTGTCTCTCATCACAGCGTTGACCCCCCAGGAAGCTTTAGATGTCCGTCTGGGTTCATAATTCTCTTATCGAGCTAATCTGAGAGATAAGGAAGGGGGAGCTGAAAGTGTAAACCCAGCACCGCTGCCCTGGAATCCAGTTGCAGCAGGCTCATTCTTTACCTGTCTGCCTGGGAGACTTGTTAACTTTGTGCAGTGTAATGCACAAATGGGCACTGCACACATAGAGACTTGTGTACCACAACTTTTGTTTTTATGTGTGTGTTCAAGTGTTCCAGTCCCCTCCCACCCCCTGTTTTAAAACAGTTGCCCCCCACATGCAGGTCTGCAAGAGTATGATTGATCTGGGCAGAGGTAGTGGTCACATCCTGAACTGGAGTTGATTTCCTCTCCTCTCTAAATACAGACCTGGTGTTTATCATGGGTTCAGTGTCATGTTTGTATGTTTTCATAGATCAGTGCTGTTATGGAGGGCGGTAGGTGGATAGAAGAGGTGGGATTGGGTCTGAGTGGAAGAGAAGGGAAGTAAAAAAAAAGAAGAGAGAAATAAGAGCGGTGGAAATCAGAAAGTGCTTTCTCGCTCTGTCTTTCCTCCATTCAGCCATAAATCTCCCAGCAGACAGAGCGGATGCAGCTACTCAGGGAAAGTGCTAATTAATCGACTGAGGTCGAAATGTTTTGGACCATGCCAACAGATTTATATAAGACGCTGTCAGTAGTGGAGGTGCCGTTTGATGTCACTTGTTTTCTAGATTTTTTTTCTCTATTACATAGAAAAATACACAATCTTATGATGTATAATCAGTTTTCTGAGTTTTCCACTGCCAAATAAAAGTAAATTATCAAGCCCGCTTTTCATGAAGTGGCCTAACAAATGGCTTTAGGTGGGTGTAATTGGTGTATTATGGTTGAAAAGAAAGCAAGATTTGCAATACTCAAGTTTTAATGTTTTAGAAGTGCCACTTATAAATGTGTCTTATATTAAACTGTAATTAAATGTCAGTAAAGAACTCAGACTCTTACATTAGATGTCTGCCATAACACATATCTTTGAAAGCAGTGAGCTTCAAACAGATATTCTGTCTGGAAGAACATTTGTTTGCCATTTGGTTTTTATTTAATAGTTAATAGTGAGTGTATTTACATGCACACGAGTACCATGATCAGATGATGAGATTAGATTTTTGAACTGCTGGTTATATTCAACACAGTGTAAACATCTCATTCTGCCTGGATAAAGCCTTATCCTGTTCTAAGAAACCTGAATTTGGTACCTGAAGAAGTCAAGTAGAAACAAGTATACCAGCATGGAAACAACTTATCTATGTCATAAGCCAAGGTGAAAAGGGAAGGATATGGATCCAAATGCACAGCAAAGGCAGGTAATGAACTCTGGAGTTTTAATGATGAATAAAAGAAAAAAACAATCCACTGGAAGACTATTCTGACACTAAGAACAAAAATTACATGAAAACAATCCACAAGAGTCAACTGAAAACCAAGAGCTCATATACACAAGGAACTGAAAATGAGCCGCAGGTGAGGCAGTCGCCTAAAGAAACGAGGCGTGATGAACAGGAAGTCAATGGAACAGAAAGAGATAACCCTACAAAATAAAACAGGAGAAAAGATCAGCTACTAACGAACAGACAACCGAATTCCAACAAAACCCATAGACCAGGGACCCTCAGTCCCAGTCCTCAAGGGCCGCTGTCCTGCAGGTTTTAGAAGTTTCCCTGCTGTAACACACCTGACTCAAATCAATAGGTAATTAGCAAACTTGTGCTTCACATCAAGCTTTGCACGAATCTGAGTCTGACTCAGGTGTGATTCAGCAGCAGTGCGACTGCTCAGTGATCACTTCCCATCCAGCCTCGCCCCTCCAGCCAAACCCCCCATATTACATCTTCCTTGTAACGAAAATAACTGTGAATTGGACTTGGCATTGTTGCAGTACTCATACCATATCACATCTTCCCCCATAAGGTCCGTTCCTCTCTCTCTCTCTCTCTCTCTCTCTCTGTCTCTCTCTCTCTCTCTCTCTCTCTCTAGTACTCTAGCACTATCATGATCTCCTCCACTGTTGCCATGCTTGCTATTATTTGTTGCTATTGAAAGCGAAACACTGAAGTAAACTCTAAGCTGAAGTATTGCCTTACAACCATGTTAACATAAAGCACATTTAAAATGGATGAACCTGTTTACTAAGGGAGCATAAATGAGCCCAGTGAGATAGGGTGAGAAGCCTGGTCATCCAGGAAGGGCTTAGGGGTATAGAGCTGTTGCTCCTCTGCATCTAGATGAGCCGGTTGAGGTGGCTCGGGCATCTGGCTCCTAAAGGTGAGGTGTTTGGGGCACATCCTGCAGGAGGAACCCCTGCAGCAGAAGATCCAGGAAATGCTGGAGGGGCTATGCCTCTCCACAGGCCTGGGAACCCCTTGGTATTCCCCTGGATTGAGCTGGAAGAAGTGGACAGGGAAAGGGGAAGTCTGGGCTTCTTCTTGTGACATGACCTTTGATTACTGGTAGAAAATGGATGGATGAGCAATTATTAAAAAATAACTATACTGGTGTGCATGTAAACAGTCTGTCCATGCACAGAATAATGTGCAATAAGAGTTCCCAAACCCCGGTTATTGTTCATATAAGGTATAAACTCACAGGTTAACAATGACTTATCAGTGACTTAAAATTGGGGAAATGTAGCAAGAAGTACATTCCAAAATGTTTTACATATGCTCTACAATAATATTTAGAGTAGTTTTAGTTTTATATATGACACACACACACACACACACACACACACACACACACACACACACACACACACACACACACACACACACACACA
>JAOXYM010000006.1:25055040-25074509 GCA_028567055.1 Leptatherina wallacei | reverse complement strand
ATCTATCTATCTATCTATCTATCTATCTATCTATCTATCTATCTATCTATCTATCTATCTATCTATCTATCTAAATGGATACATTTGCTAACATAAAGACAATGTATAGCAGCATACAGGTTCACTTTGATTATACCTGCAATGTACAATATCTATTCTGATGAAGGGCTTTGGCATTAAATATAGTCTGATTTAATCAAATGAATCAACTATACTAGGATGATAAAAATGAACAGATATGAATTGGAATCCAAGCTAAATGTAAAAAGAGGCTGTTTTGCTGCAGATGTCCATAATCAATATGAGGTTTTAGCAGAAATGTGGGACTTAAATATGCTTGCAAAGAAAAAAAAACCGAAAGACCAATGCTAGTGGTTTACAACGCACCATCAAGTCTAAAGTCTTGGAATCATTTTAATGTTTTAAGGAAAAAACATGGGGACAACTGGACTTATATGTCAAAGTAAAGGACAAGGTCAAATGCCATACAGTTTAATTCCTGACTCATACTGAAATTTTGGTCAAGAGCCCTTTTTGCATCAGTTTTGAACACACCTGATACCTTTTTCCATTGCATAGGTATCTACTCTACAGCTACACGTTGCCAGCTGTTCCTCTGTGGGGGTAAACGGCAACAGGTGACAGGGGAAGGCCATTCTACAGTGCAGGCTTACAGAGAAGTAGCAGAGGTCGTGTAAGGAGAGGAAGAGGTAAGAAACACAATTATCAAGCAAGACACTGTTGTTAAGTCTAAGCTTGACATTGCTGTTTTATCACTCTTGTGTTTTCTGTCATTATTTTGATATTATTCTGTTTGTGTATTACTTCATCAAGCTTTAGAATAACTAAGTCATGGTCAGGCAAAATATACTGGGTAAAGGTTAAAAAATGTTATAATAAAGGTAGTGATGTTTTTAAAGTAGAATAATTTACAAAGCATTGTATTTTAAAATAAACATTGCATATTCTATTCTAACAATATAATTTTCCTCAAGGGAATTTTAAACTATTTTTAATTCATTTAATTGATTCAAGAACAATTCAAGTCAGGGTTTAATTCTATCGGGCTTCTTACCACCATCACTGCAACAGACTTCCATGTGCGCATTAAAACATCATTGTTAGATCAGTTTCTTCAACCACAAAAAATCCACAAATGTCCACGTCACCTGCAACTTCCAGATCTGCCGTATGAATGTGGTCTTTAATAATTAAAAAATTATTATTAATAATTGAATAATTACAGTAGCTTTTTAATATAAAGATTGGTTTTATTAGGAGATCAAGCTTATGTCCTGACTCCCTGGTTCATAACACCACTGACCAACATAAGGACTCACTTGGAGGTTTTATTTAATCAGATACACTCATTTGCTCCATCATATTATATAGGATGCTGGAGGGATTTGTAGTCAGCAGGTGGTAAATAGCTTGATAAACTGTAGAAGGTACAGAGAGATGAAAATTATTCTCGGGTGTAGCACTTAAACCACTACATCATGAGGATGCACTTCATCAAATTAAATTGTTCTTTATAAAAACGCGTCACTGCACTGTACTACCCCATGTATATATTGATAGGAGAGCTACTCATCCTCATAATGCACTATGAATTGTAACAGTCTTTTAAAACTATTGATACACAACAGCAGTGGTAATACAGAGGCACTCTTAAAAGCCCTCCAAAAATCCAGCCCTGTAACAGAGCTGCACTTGTTGTGGAGTTGTTATGGGTCATGGCAGATAAGAAGCACAAAGAGGCAGGATTTGGATGAAGTTGGGGTCAGAGAAATGGAGAATGCTGTTAATGTGGGGTAGTTGACGTATGGTTAGCCTACTTTTCAGAATTATTACTCAGAGGGACATTTCCCTTTTCCACTGGTGATCCAGCCTCGACTCTGTTTGCTCAGCCGAGTGGTTCCATATGCAAGAACGCACCAGTGGCACATATGGTCCAGCAGAGAGGAGGCAAGTGGGTCTGGGGCAAGACACCAGAAAAACCAAGCAACTCTCCACTACTGTACACATCGTCTCTCATCTGGAAGTCAGGATGACACTTCACCTGACTGGAGAATTTGCAAAACTCTTTTCCGGCGCACATTTTATGTGTGAAAGATTTCTTTTTGTGCATCAAACAAAAACAAACCACAGAGGTTGTCAGTTAAATGGCTGATACCACTTTGTTGATGGTTTTAAAAGGACTTTGGTGAAGGAAACATTATTGTATTCATCCTTTCATTGTATACTGAGACACAACAGAAGTCAAAGTGTGAGGAAAAACCTTAAATAAGTGGTATGATGATAGTGGTAAAATACTGACTACAACCCCAATTCCAAAAACAGTTCGGCCACTGGACAAAATGCTATAATAAAAAAAAGTGAAGCAGAAAATAAGTTTTTTTTTAATATCATGAAAAATCATCAAATTTGATGGTTTAAAAAAATTGGGACTTTTGCAAACGTAATATACCTCAGGTGTTCCTTATATTTTTACACCACTGGTCCTACATACACTGCTTGCACTGTGAACATGTTTCTGTGATGGTATTTAGTTACAGCAGGGGAGGTAGAGCATAGGTGGGGTCAGTCAGCATATTTCACCCAAAATACTGCATTATTGTTAGACAAAATATATAACATGCATTTCACTCCTCTTATAAATCATCAGAAACTCAAACATAAAATACCACGCAGTGTGGCTGACTAAATCTGCTATGGTCATTGGGATATCCTTCATTCAACTGTGTACCATCAGCTTACTGTAACTTCTTTTATTGAGCATAAATGTCTCAGCACTGCCACAGAGTGTGCATAGGAGATGGCAAACAAGCTTTCAGCTCCAGGATCAAATTGTCAAATTTGATGGTTTAAAGAAATTGGGACAGAATAAAGACTAGAATATTCGACACAGCCAGAGAACATGTGAACTGGCAACAGGCCAGTAAAAAGCTGCCTAAAGAGGCAGAGTCTCTCAGAAGTAAATATCTGCAGAGGTTCAGAAATCCCAAAAAATAATTATGTACATTATGAACCAATGAGCAAAAGGTGGTCATTGGTGCCGAATGAACTACAACTTGCAAAATTGGAAAGGCACCATCAGTTCATTTCTATCAAACTGCTGACATCGTCAGACAAGGACAGCTAAAAAAAGATAATGTCAAAAAGAAAAAATAATTTGAAAAAAAGTGAGATTTTTTTAGTTTAGATTTTACCTGAGCATATAAACAGTAAGGTAGTATTTTATGATTGAGTTGTTGCATTATTGATTCAAAACAAATTTACAAACAATGACAAGAAATGGTAATTCATTTTTATTACCAGCTGTTTTTTTTTGTTTTTTTCACCTGGATATGTACACTTGCTGTAATATTTTGTAATTAAGAAATCAATTTTATGCATTTTATGAAATATTTCATTACCATAGCTGCTCAAAGTAAAGCTAGTTTTAAAGTCCCATCCCAGCAATTATCAATTCAATTAAAAAAGTTCAGCAGTTTTTTTTGTAAAAAAAGAAAAAAAAACTGATTTGATAATGTCTGGGAGTATGACTGCACCTGTTTCCCTTATTTACTGGATAGAAATCTATGAATATGTTAATCCAGCCTCGTGCATACGCATCCAAAAAGTATCAGATGTCACTTCTTGCTCCGTTTCCTTAAACTCTATTCATGTTATGCTCAGTTTAGTGCTTTCAGTATAAAGTTCTCCATGTTTTTCAAGCCTGCAGCTTTCTTGGCTCTTGCATCCCACAGCTCAGGTGGCTCCCCCGGCCTATATGGCTGCAAGCCGAGAATCTCTGCTTCTCGCTCGGTATTTCCTTTTACTGTCTTTTCTACCTAGTGAGGGCTAGCTCTTTATTTCATCAGTTACACATAGCACACAGACAAAGTCAGGACTGGGTCTTCCAATTTTTTACAAAGACCATAAAAAATTGCCCGACCTCACCTTTCTGACACTGTAGGTGGTGTTCTGCAGATTCAGAGCAGAAATCATAAACCATAGCAATAATGGCTGATTGTATGGACTCCTGTTGACATGTGAACATCATTAAAAGCTGGATTTTTAAAGGAGGGGCCTGACTATTTATTTATTTGATATATTATCTTGGTTTGTTATTAATCATAAAAATATTTCTAAATCAAGTTAAATTCTCAAATGGCATTACATTGAGATATTAAGTAGAATCATATTGTTTTGGCAAATGTATTAAGTTACAATGAAACAATAAAACAATCTATAATCAGCTTATACATCATATGAATTTTTTCTTGGAACAACTTCATCTTCACTTTCAGTGTGGCTTTGGGCTGTCATCAAAGCATTGCATATAGATCCAATGTGTTAGAGCAGTCAAACACAACCAGGAGGATTATTACCAACAGTAGAACTCATCCTTTAACATCCTTACATTCCTCATCCCATGGAGAGAGATGATGGCTTTGGGTGTTGGAGAGGAAGTTAAACAATGACTCACTTCACTGACAGACAGGAGGAAATTGATATCACATGTCAGAGAAAGTCATCTCACTGCGAACATTCACCTATAGGTAAAAACACTGTGGGATACGTATATATTGTGAGAAGTTCTAATCACATTTAAACTGGTTACTTTGTAGCACCAAACCTCCAGCACTGTTTGGTTTTAAGGAAAGAACTTCTCTGGTCCCCTTTTGGCCCCTTTTAGTTCCCCTTTCCTCGCCTCATGTGGGCTGCAGTCTTTTTGGAAAGTGGAAGCTGAAGAAGAAGGTTTTGGGGGGGGGCAAAGCAAGTGGTGGTGTAGATGTTGTTAACCCTTGTTTCACACCAGCTGCTCAATATGGGAGGGTCACAGTTCACACTGATGCATACGTAATATACCTCAGGTGTTCCTTATTTTTACACCACTGGTCCTTTTGAACATTGACATACACTGGTTGCACTGTGAACATGTTTCTGTGATGGTATTTAGTTACAGCAGGGGAGGTAGAGCATAGGTGGGGTCAGTCAGCATATTTCACCCAAAATACTGCATTATTGTTAGACAAAATATATAACATGCATTTCACTCCTCTTATAAATCATCAGAAACTCAAACATAAAATACCACGCAGTGTGGCTGACTAAATCTGCTATGGTCATTGGGATATCCTTCATTCAACTGTGTACCATCAGCTTACTGTAACTTCTTTTATTGAGCATAAATGTCTCAGCACTGCCACAGAGCGTGCACAGGAGATGGCAAACAAGCTTTCAGCTCCAGGATCAAATTGTCAATTAAAATACTCCTGCTCAGAACAGAGCCAAGGCTTGCTCTGCCGGGCCTATGCGTTGCGCTCCTTGATTCACACTTACGTCAGTCTAAGGAGGCCAAGGCAGGAACTTTTTGGCTGAAGAATCTGCCTGTCATTCAGAGGAAAAGACAGCCTTTCTGCTTTTTTATATTAAACCGCTGTGGCTGGCTACAGAAACATACAGCTCGCCACACCTGCATCTATAACTTTCGTGGTTTTTATTTTGAGCCTGGTAACGCAGACTTGGCTAATTCAGGCTGGGCGGGGAGAAGAGTATATGATCATTGACCCTGAGGACATGGTCACCATTATCTCACCTCTAATTGTTGATTGATCTAAGAGGCCCTGGACTGGTGGGTTCCTGAAGCTTTTTTTCCCATGCAGATTAAACCGTACTGCTTGAAACTGTTTCAAACAACTTGGTTGCTGGAGGGTCAGAGGGCAACCGCATACTAGTGGCTAATGGTAGCAAATAATGTCAATCATGCCAAAAGAGTCACTGGTGAGACCCGCTTTAGCCTCTCACAGGAATCTAAGGAATGAACTCACCGGGTGAAGACTATTTGTTGGAAAGATAGCAAAACTATTTAATCTCTGAACTTGGATCTTGTTTTTAAAAAAAGAAAAATTTTTTCAACATATGATGTTAATTTCTAAGTTGTTTTACTCAGCCCATTCACATCCATGTCCTTATACCCTCAAAGTAAATAGACAAAGATGGAGGGAGTCTTGGTGTCAAAGTCCAGGCTGTCTTTTATTAAGGGCTTCAAACTGAGTCCGGTTAGTGCATGATGAATGATATGCCTTATAATGACTGTGCTTCATTCACACCTTCTCTGTTTGTCCTCTCAAAGAATATATATGTGGGGCACGGTGTCAAAAACTCAAAGACATGCTAAAGCTTTGAGAATTATCTGAAGAAAAATGGCTAAACATTTTATTTGTCATGCTTAGCACCATATTCACACTTTCATATTCCTTTGAAGTTTAATTTTAATAATATTGGACCATAATCCAATGTCACATTAAGTCAACTTTCGTATTTTATAGTTTTAGCTACCAGAGTAAAAATGCTAACTACTTAACTAAGACAGTGAACACAATAAAACCATTGACTGTATATTGGTTGGCCCTTCCCCGTAGGTTTCTGAGGAGCTGAATTGAAACTCAGTGGGCGGTTTCCCCTGTCACTATCTTGGTAGCGTCACGCGTCTCGTCACTGCCAGAAAATACAAAAATAAGCAAAGAGGTGGCACTGAGAGAGAGGCTATGAGTGTGGGGATGGATGATTGACACCCATCAAACTCTGAGCCGTACAGCTAAGGGCTAACCCGGAGCTAACGAGAGCTAACCAGCTAACGAAGAGTGTTAGCTCTCGTTAAGCTAAAAATTGCGGTTGTGCTACCCTCTGCCTCCTTGCTGCTAAACATCTCACACCTGTCAATCAAAAGGACACGCCCCTAATTGCTTGTATGTTGCTGTGTGAAATACTAGACTAGACACCGACTACTAGTCAGTGTCTTTCCTACAGCAGCCATCTGAGTACTTCTGCGTTTGGACTTTGCTGATATTGTACAAATAATCATGTACCTGTTGCTAACTACCTGGAATTTTGAAAGAAAAACAGTCCAAAACAAAAAAAGTCTCATGCAAAAGTTAAATGAAGTAGTAAAATTCACATTATAATTTTTGTTTTAAGCGTTAGAAGTTTTTAGGTTCGAGTAATTTTATATAGGGAGGATTTGCTCTTCGTCAGCCCCCGTTTTGAGTAGCTAGCTAGCTGTAAGCTTAGCTTGTACATCAGCTCCTGCCTGAGAGCAATTACTGTGTGCTGCAGGACAATGACTATTCATAAATATATCGCTGACACTACTTGAATATATAATAAGATGAAACAAAATAAGATAATAAGATGCTAAATTAAGTGAAATTTCTTATGTTTTAAGTGCCAACGTTTGCTTATCCTGGTTAAATGGAAGGAATAAAGCACAGCTGAAATTTGGTCATGCAGTTTGCATGCAAACGTTCCTGATCAGAAAAACACAAATTGGAAAGATGAATTGGAAATACTTTAAAGGGAGCCAAGCTGTCATCCCAATTCCAAGCAAATTTCAAATGAAATTCATGTGCTGTTAATTCTGATCAAGTGCTGCAGGTGAATAAAAATTATTGGATTGAAATGCTTCCTCTGATTTAAATGCACACACAAAAACACCACTACTACAGAGAAACCATACTGATTTAATCTCAAATGTGCAGCACAGTTTTATCAAATAGGAAGTGAACGAATAAAAAAGAAACAAATTTATTAATTCCAGAGTTAGTTTATCAAAGTAACTTGCTCATCTTCAATAGGTTACATAGGCCTATATTTGAATCATTGAGTTTTTGTCTTTTGTTTGGGGTCTTTCAGAAACCTTTTCATAGCTTGTTCACCTTTCTCTTGTATCATGTTTGCTCTCTGTTCCTGTATCACTTTATCTTTCTAGACTGAGCTTGCAGGTGTTCCTCTTTGTTATTCACTTCATCTTCTTCTATTCTTGGTTCAGTGGCAGAGAGGCCGCAGACCAGCCCAAACCAGGCAGAGTGGATTATGACGCAGAGATGGGACAACTGATGGCTGTAATCCACACAGACATGTCAGAGAGCATGTTCCACATTCTCACAGTTCAGAAGCTCTGACCTTAGGTTTCTGCCACTGCTATGACACCCACCGTCACCCTACTACTCCCTCATCCTCCCAACCTTTTCATGGATCTCTCCCCTTTGGCTCCTTGAGGATGCATGAGAGGTGAAACAGCACACATTAGTATAGGTGGGGTTACAACAAAGATTTGCTTCCTTGAAATTTACATCTGTCCCTTAAGAGAGATCAATAACCTTTTATGAGGAAACTGTCAGAGCTCTGTGACCTCATATTCCAGCCTCAATATTTTTTGCTGGCCATTTTGTCACATTGCAAATAGACTTGATTAAAGGTCCAGTGGAACTTTAACACATTTCATTCTGACAGGTGACGTGTGTCTGTAGGTGTGTATGTTGAAGAAGAAAGTGGCGAGAAACAGAGACGCAAGGCAGATGGAAAGGTCAGTAAAAATTCCTTGGTGGAAAACACACACATGCCACTCTGTCTTTTAGCAGTTTTATGATCCAGCTTTAGCACTGTGCTGCATGAAAGAGATTGATGTACCTTTTAAGCAAGGACTAAGTGTTGCATGACAGTATATGTCATAGAGACTGCATGTTGCACACCATCTGTTCCAAAGTGTGTATGTCACATAGCAAAATGTACAAACTGATGAAATACAAAAAGGACAAATGCATTTTCTGAATATTCTGTGTGGTTATTTTGTGCTTAAATGTGTCATAAACTCAGTCATACCTGAATTTCAATACAAATATGGACACAGTACGCATGATTTCTGGGTATCATGCAAGCTTCTGGTACAACTATCAGAGAATCAATTAAATACAACCATAAACAATACAAAAATACTCTAATCCTTGAAATCAAATGTAGAATTATTCAAAAAGTGCATTTTTGTCTTTTTTTTGCAGAGATTTCGGCAAAGATGTTTTAAAAATCCCATTTCTAGAAAAGTTGGACATTTTCTTAAAATGCAACAATAACTTAAATCTGCCATCTGTTCATTAATTCGAACCTTTTTTCAACAGACATAAGTTAGAAATATATATATATATTCAATTCAACCATTAATTAACTTAAATTTATTCAGAAAATACAAACAAATCAAAAAATTTTAAGCTAGCAACACATTAAAACAGATAGAGGTAGGTGTATTTCATTATCATGATACACAACCTTTCTTTCTCTGTAGTTTTTAAACTAAGAATATTAATTGTTGGAGGTTTCCTAGAGTATTCTGCACACATTTCTGACAAGTGCAAGATTTCAGCAGCTCAGCAGTGCACAGTTAATGTTTGATCCTCCACCCTGTACTGTAATATGCATTTTCAGCTGTACCATACCGTTTTGGACTGCAGGGGGGATACCTAACATGTATGCTTTTGGTCTGTTGGAGGGATGCCAGAAAACTTGCGCTGGCATGGAAATAAGGGCCCCAGAGTTTTGAAACCGAAACATTCTTACTGTGGGATTACAATCCTTACTACATCACTACCATGCACTTAAGGTTTTTAACCAATTTATGATTCTTTGACACATAATGGTGAGCCACAACCCATCCCTGCTGTGGAAGGCTTTGGTGGATTCTCCTTTCATACCCAATCCTGACAAACCTTTTACCTGTCACCAGTTAATATCCTACTGAAAAATCTATTTCAAAGTGTTAATTGTTTCGTTTTTAAACATTTCCTTATTTTGCCTGTAAGTGTTTTCTTGTCATCAATTTTTAAATGAGTCATTTTCTAAATATGATAAATATATAGTATTCAGCTTTTATAAAACTATGTCAGAATTATTATTTAATTAGTAATTATTATTAATTATCTATTTAGACTTGTCAGCTACATAAAACTTCAAACAAATGAAAAGGTGACAGATTTCAGTTCTTATAATATTGTAGAAAACTTCCCATCTTTTTTAGGAATATGGTTTTCTCTTGTTGTTTAAAGCTAAACAGCAAATGTTAAGCCCAATAATTGCACTTGTGTAAGCTCTGATTAAAGATGTTGATAAGAGCAGTCAGTAAAGCGATCAGATGAAAGATGTTAAAATATTTGACAGAGATCGAGGACTTTTCTTTAAGGGATTACATTTCATGCACATATAACTGATGCAACATTTATTGTGTTTAGCTGCTTAGATTGGAGTTATTTGCAAATAATCTTTGAGTAGTTTAACCTGTATAAATGCATCTATTTAGCTAAATTAAGATATTAGATGCAAAATACAAAACATGCAAAGTGTCTGCAGTTGTCAGTAAATGTGGATAAAAAGCACAATGTCGCTTGAAATGAAAAGGCTGTAGTTACTTTCAGATTCCTTCTACCTCTTTGGAGCTCTGTTATTCATAAAATGAGAATTTATAACTTTTAAAAACTGCCTCAAGTTCTGCCTCATCTTTTAACTTTCTCAAAGTATATCCCTCTTTGTTCTACATGACAGACAAGGACTATATCACTGTAAACCACAATGACACTCAAAAGCAAGTATTTTTACAACCTGCAAGCATCAGTGACCAAATCTAAAAGATTGGTTAAGTCCACTGTTGACCTGATTAGTGGCCGGTGGATGTGTCTGCGAGCGGTAGCCAAGCCTTTTCAACTCAGCAAGGTGCCGGGGAGAGAGGGTAATGAGCTTTAAGCTGCACTGCTATGCCTCTCCCTGCCTTTCCTTCACCACCTTTCAAGTCCAAGCTTATTTTGAAGAGGAGGTGGAAACCTATAAACCCTATAGTTTTACCTTCACTTTGCCAAGCGACTCTTGTGAAAACTGTTGGACATGCGGAGCTATATGTGACTTTTTTTCTCTCTCTCCTCCCTCTTGTTCTGTTTTAAGAAGGAAATCTTCTGTTGTTTTTTCTGAATCCCGTCAGAGCTTTAGAAGCCAACATTGGGAAAAGAGGGATAAAACTTAGGTTGAAACAGGTCAGATGACTTTTATTTAACACTGACTTCTTACCATCCCTCATTCTGTCCACATGGGTGTCATAAGTACAAGAGTGCATGGCAGTGTGTTTATTCATGTGCTTTATGCATACGGCGGCTGTTCCCTGTGTTTTATGTGTGTGTAATTGTGTGTATGACTGGGCTAGCAAAAATCATAAACATACTGTAAGCGCTCCCTCCTCACTTGCCACGCACATTCTAAGGAGCCAACAAAACAATTGGGTTCAGTTGAATTTGTCACACCAAATTGACCCTAAAAACAATTAAGTCATAGGGACCATTAACTATGTATAACCATCATAAAACATGTTCCTCCAGCAGAAAAAGAAAAGGGGGTAAAACTGTGGTCACAGGAAATGAGGTAATAAGGACTGCACAGCTAGTCAACCTGTCTTGCCGCTGCACTGCCTTACTGACCTGAGGGGAGCCAGATGAACTTTTTTCTTTTTCCTCTTTTCTTTCAGGGGTGGGGAAAGGAGAGAGAAGGGTGGCTTGGAGGGGCGAAAGCAATGGCGGGGTAAGCGGGTGGGGGTGAGCAGGATTTGAGCAAAGCACGCTCTCTAATCTCACACTCAGCCAAGCGATCTCATGATGCAGGAGGCTTAGCCACTGCAGTGAAAGCAATCTAATGGCCAATGAGTAATCAACACTATTGCCTGTCTCGACTAATATCCCCACGGTCTAGTCCGCTGAAGCAGGGAAAGTTCTCATTCTAGGCTCTGTTTTACAGAAGGAAGGGGAGGGGGAAGGAAGAAGCAAGTGCGAGACACACAAGATAGAGACATAAATATGCTACTGATTATATTTTTGGATAGAGCAAAGACTTGCTTTCTGACCTTCAGGAGTAACATTTGTTTGGGAGACTCTGAGGAATTTAAAAAGCTGTCACATGGTTGATTCATTCCTATAAAGCAGTATGTTTTGCATGCTCAAAGCCCCTTTCCCAGCTTGCTAAAGAATTTCAGCATAACCTGTATGACTATAATCAAGGGATCAACAAAGGATAACAGAGAACATAATTCTTCAAGTCTCCTCAGAGCAAAAAAGCAAAACATGGACTATGTCCATGTCTGGTTTTTAAAACGTCCTTTTCATTGTTTTTGGATTTCAGGTCCTGATTTTTCAGCTGTCCTGGCACAGTGTGCTGTGCGTGGCATGAGGGAGCGCCGCTGACTCAGATGGAGTAATGAGAGAGAGGGGTTTGTTTGATTAGACTTACGGAATACATTAAACAACTTTTATGTAGCTTGAGGGGTTCGGTGAACTTGCGACCTATGAAATAAAAACTTGTCTTCTCTGCGGTGCTTTAACATGCCAGCCCCACTTCTTCCACAGAGATGGTTGAATCCACCTGCCATCCAGAGACTTCCCCAACACAAATCTCCTATTCATTTCTATTCTTGGTATTATATTTTTTGCATCTTTTTGTGATTTTGTGGCATTCACAATAACAGCTCTGGAGTTACAGTTGATGCAGTGTGAGTTACAGTTTTATACAAACAGGACAATTTTTTTAGTATCTTATGGCTTTTTTTTTTTTTTTTAAACTTCGGTCTACACATTTAACTTTTTATGGGTTTGGCAAAACTCAGAGCCAAATCAGTCTCTACCAAGTCCAAAATTAATTTGTTCTGTAGTCAACACTGTTGTAGTTTAGATAAAAAAAATGTACGCTAATAACTGAAACTTGAGGACAACAATATGCAGAGGCCACAGCTACTCTCCCCCCCCTATATTCATTCTTTGGGGAGTTAGTTGAGTTTATTGTACAACAGATTTATACTGATAGACAGGAAAATATTCCCATGCTGGAATGGCGGTGGCTTTTCATAATAGGCTCGCTTTGGACTTTCGTCTCTAAATTCATCTCGTCATTACACTCAACAAGATTAGTTGCTAAAAGGTTTGACATGTGTATTTATCCCATACTCCCATAGTGACTTTGGTACTGCATGAAGGATTTTAAATGTGACATTATAGCCCAAACTGGGAGATTTATGTTTCAGGCTAGAGTAAACATGAGGGTTCTGTTCATGGCTAATAGCTCTTTTGTTTTCCTTAATTTTTGTTTTATATAATGTACAGTTTGTGATTTTGCTAAAAATTGGCCTTGAGGTTTTTGGTCTTGGACAAAAAGGGTTCAGAGGGGATCATTCCACCAAAGTCAGTTACAGGATCCATCTTTCAGAGAGAAGAATAGCAGTGAAAGCGGAAGCCAGCTAACCTCTGTCAAAACTGCCATCCATCACTCTGCGTTTTAACCCGAGCCACACTGAAAGACAGCCAATTACTTGGGCCAGTGGATGAAATAAATACGTCCTCACATTAAGCCCCATTACCAGGTCTCTCTCTCCCTTTTCTCCTCCTGGTCGTCGGAGGGACTGAGCGGTGGCTCGGGCCTGGACCATTATGTCTGTCCGAGATCTACTGAACTGTAGCCGTCTGTTGAGAGGTCTCAATCCACACAACCTCTATAGAGCACTTTAACCTCTGAGCAAATGACCAAATCTGCTCACTCTGACAGGAATATCCCTTCAACAATGACTGCCATTAGAGTACTTTTGAGGACTTCGTTTTGTACTTCACCAACAGCTGTCCCATTCTAATTAATTACATTCATTCATTATTCAGTTCACCACTGAATAAACTGGTAAATATATCATTCAATTTGTTAATATGTCTTTCTCATTTAAGAATGACTGTATAAGTTGTGTGACTGGTGCATGATCTTGTTGTTGCCAAGCTGATTTCTACAAAACTTGGAGAAAAGCTTAATGATGGGCAGGGAAGAACTCAAACAACCTTGGTCCAGAATGAAACTAGAAAAGCCCTAAATTTGCCTTGGGGGATATTGGTGCAGCTGCACTTGGTGGAGCGGTTGCTGAAAACACATATGAAGATGTCAGAGATGGGACTAGTTTTGAACACACCTGTTGCTGCAGCACCGCTATACCTTTTGGTTGATAAAAACTTCATACAAGTGACAAATAAAAAAGTAATTCATTGTTCACTTGTCTAAGTAAAAAAATAAATAAAAATCACTGGATTGTCTACAAGTTGTACAGAACACTGCTGCAAGGCTCAGAATTTTAAAAAAAAGTATTGTCATGTCACCCCGTTGTTAACTTAGCTGCATCCGAGTAAATTTCTAAATTTTGTTTAATTATAGAGAATCACATGGTCAACCACAAACTTATACTAGAGAACTTATAGCCATATGACCCCAGTAGGTCCCTGAGGTCATGTGGTCAGGGTCTGCTGGTTGTGCAGCACTCACAGTTAAAGTGGAAATGAAACATGCCATTAATGGCACTGAAATTGTTCAAATATACATGAAAAAAACATCCAGCCTAAAATGTGTTTTAGAAAATAGTTAAAGCCTTAGATATGACCAATTTAATTTCATAATTTAACAAGCTAGCGAGACAGGGAGCCGCCGTTGTGGTGTGACTTCAATGTCTACATCACAGGGTTGGTTGGTTCTTTGGCTGCGAGTTGAATCCATCACTATTACCAGCTACACTGCTACAAACAAGCCCTAATACATTTAAGAAGATAAATGCAAAGGAAAACGAAGCTTAAAGGCCTATTGAGAACCCAAACCCTATTGTCTATGCTTTTGAACAAATACGCCATGTGACTGGAGCAGTGGTACAGAGAGAAAAAGAAGATGTGGAGCTGGTCCTTGTCCTCCGGCGGAACTGGTTTGCAGCGCTACCTAGCGTAGGTGTGGCTGCTGTTTAGTGATGCCCACGATGGTGGAGTCTGTCTGCTGTAAGGAGGCTGACCTGGACCACGTCACGCGTGGTGAATCGTGCAAAAGAAGTGTTTGCATTTTTGGATTACTGTGTCCGGAGGTGGACGTTCTGGAGGTGGCCATACTGTCCTTGAAGGATCCGGAGCGGAGACACATCAGCGTCCGGTCAGCAGCAGGTTACTGTTAGTCAATCGCTGGTGGTTTAACATAAAATGAAATAGAAAAGCGCTATAGCGAGACAGGAATATGATGGAAAAGATGCGAATAATGTTTCCATTTGCAGTTATTTGACAAAATATTTAAGTTTATTTTGCTCCCTGCTAATTACTAGCTAAACATTAGCATTAGCTAACAATGACTATGTTTTTTAGTTGTGGTTACTTTTTAACTGTTCATTTCAGACCAACCCTGTTCTGCAGAGGTGTTCATCATGAGGCTGTATTTCAGAGTAAGAAGAGGAGGTATTTATGAGTGCTGCTGTTTAAGCTGAAAGGAGTGTTTGATAAAAGGCTCAAACAGGGATGGAGTTGGAGAGATGCGTTTGTGTATACTGTCTGTTTTGGAGTAAGGGCATAGTTGATGACTTAGGGGCGCGCCAACTTGACATTACCTGTCTCTCTTCTGGTTGCCTGCCACCCTGTCATTACGGTGGACTGATGTCGCAGCTGACCCACTGTTAGAGTGTGTTGGTCAGTAGAGCTCAGGTTATAGGTGGAGAAATTAAAAACACAGAGCAGCTTCAGGCTTTAGTCGGTTAGTTCGGCAGACCATTAGCTTGCCAGACACAAAAGTCTTCTGCTCTTTGTAATCTTCCTCCAGGAAATGCTCCCTACATTGTGCGTAACTTGGTCTGTTTTCAAGCTTTTGTGGATTCATACCCTGATGGAGCAAACAAAGGAGTACCAATAGGGTCAGTGTTCAGTAGAATAAATGATGTGGTACCTGCGTAAGGAACAAAGAAGAAGAAAGGAAAAAAAAGCTGCAATTTGTTTTAATGGCCACACAGACCATGTCTTCTGTGCTGCTTCTTTCATGTCTCTTTCTGAGAATCTACGTTATCATGATCTCCTCCATCATCACCGTGTGGGTTATCGTCTGAAACTGGCATCGGAACTCAGAGGTAAACTACACTGCTGTCTGGTGGATGTTTCGGCTGACAACTATGCCAACGTAAGGCATGCATGAAAGAGGGCAGTGACATTTGAAATGGACTTACCAAATTACAATCATAAAGGAAGCATAAATGGGCCTAAAAGGTGACAGGTGCAATAGTGGCTCCCACTCTCTTTAGCCCTTCCTCTGAGCCAGAGATCCGTGGACTTGGTGATCTTTTTTAAAAAGCAGCTGAAAAACAATCTTTTTAAATGTGCTTTTGTTGTTGTATTTTCTTGTTTCATGTATTTCTTTGTGAAGCACTTTTTTTTTTATCTTGAAAGCTGCTACATAAGTTAAAATCTATCTTACTTATAATCCTGTCATGGCTTAGTGATGCAAAATAAACATCTAACAATTAGCAATTTTTTAAACAAAACAAAGAGTTTATAGAAAGGGTAAAGTTAGCAATGTTAAAGTACACCCTGCTTATCCACTGTGCACTCAGCCTGCTGTAATGATAGAAATTCGAGTGCTGCCTAGCTACTACTATTAGCTACAATGTCGAGGGAAAAAAGCTCTGACACTCATAGCTCCCTCAGTCTTCTCTTCAGAGAGCTTGTGGAGAGGCTCTTTATCAATCCATTAACCACCTATGCTACTTAACTCCTTTTTTGTCCCATGGATCTGTATTTTAGTTGATTCCAGGTGTCCGAAGTTTACAGGCATCTATTTTTTCCCCCCTTTAGAACAATAAACTCTGAGGGGCTCGAGGAAAGGGGTCCACGCATGGAAGAGGGGGGCAGGGAGTGAGGGGCTCTGTTTATTAGACAGCAAATAGCCGGCCAGTGGGTTTATGATGTGGAAGGTCATTGTTGGTTAATAAGTGGCCACATGAGTGCAGGCAGGTGCTGTGTTAACACCTCCTCTTAACTCGCCTTTCCAGCAGAGGCCATTCATCAGCCCAGTGTTAATGAAGGCCATATAATTAATAGGTGGATGGCAGAGAAAGCCCCCTGAGTTAATCAATGCAGGCCTGTTTGAAGAGGTGGGATAAGATGGGACACCAGGGGGTTCTGAAAGAGGAGGTGGAAGAAGGAGGGGTCTTGGCTGTGAGAGCATGAGGTTTTTAAGAGATATGCTGGTCTCAGAGACAGAGTGAGAACTCTGAAGCGCTCCTGATGTTTGTTGATGTTGCTGCATTTCTGTGCTTGTCTTAGTCGTGATTACTAAACGTGTAAAACCGTAACTATCAGGATGGAAAGGAGTTTGAGGCTTTTTACAGGATTATAAATAAGTATGGAGGGAAAGAAAGAAACATGCACGTTTGACTGAAGCAATGCAACAGTTCAAATGATTTAACCTTTTCTTTTTTCTTCTCTTATGCAGTGTATCACCAACCATTTTTCTCGCCCCTTGCTCAGTCTTTCACCTGCACCTTATCTCCACAAATGGAGTGTTGACTTTCTGGTCTTCAAAGGAGAAATACTGTCAGGCTGCTGCTAATGGGGATCAGGAGAGGCTACTGTTCTGGGACTTGTCAAGCCCTGTCCAACCTGCCATCCTGCCCTGAAGTGTGGGAGCTATTTAACCTTTCCCTCTCTTTCATTCTCACATTTTCTCATTTTCTCCTCCCCCTCAACCTCCACTTCTCCTGTGCATTAACTCTTTTTTCCCCCTTTTCTCTCCTCTCAAGCATCGTGAATTCTTCCGCTCATACTTACCGCATGCCATCATATGTCATCTGATTACACAGCAATGTGAGTTTCATTTAGATAAGTAGCGTATATGATCAGAGGTTTGCATTTTTGCAGAATGATGCCATCCCTCTCAGAACTGATGTGATGGGGAAAGCTAGTGGATTATCACCCGTCAGCACACCCTACCCCCTTTACCTCCACCGTGCACACAAACACATAGACATAGTTGTGTCTTTAAAAATAACGTTAAGGTGAAACATCTGTGAAAAAGTCCAGTTTTCTTTATTTTCCCATGTCTTTACTATGTGTGTGTAAATATAACAAGCAATGATGTGTACTGACTTATTAGCATTCCTGTAATATTTCTATAGATGTGCACACATTATAGTGTGTGTTTACTTATTCTGCCCTGTGTGTGTGCTTTCAGTAAGTGTGCTCATATTTCTGGGGGTGTGCGATTGTGTGTGTGTGCGTGTGTGTGTAGAGGAAGGCTTGGAAGAGGGTGGGCGAAGCTTTACAATGGTCAACTGAAAAGAACCATTCTTTTATTCAGCAATTAACCCCATCTGGGTAAATAATACGCTGTTGTGCAGCCGAGCCGTCACTGTTATATGCCGAGCCCTGAACCCGAGAGCACTTCAAACAGCAGCCGGTCACCCAAACGATGACAAGATGCTGCAGAAACCGCTTTTCACAAAGTATATAATGCAAAGTATTGTGTTTCACTGTACAGTTTTAGAAAAGCAGGAGATACCCTAGAAAGAGAGGGATAAGGGAGAGAAGGAGGGAGCAGGAGGAAGAGGGGCTAAAGCAGCAGTGATATCACAGATAACAAGTCTGGATGCACTTACCTGCCTGGAAACTTGATCTTATTATTTTAAATTCTGGGGGCTCAGGCACTTATAAACAGAGAGCAGGGGACTCTGCAGTGTTGGGAGGGAGGGAGGAGGGTGGTGAGGTCGGCCAACGAGAGTAGGGGGTGGGGGGGGGACAGACTGTCCCACTGTGTGGATATATGGTGTGAGAATTCAATTTGCTCATCTCCTGTTATCGTAACTCAATTTCCCGTTTCACACAGGCATGCACATGTGCGCACAAGCTTGGTGCACATCAACAGCCTGTCTGGTCATCTGACGAGTGAGTGAACTTCCTTAAGGAGGAGTGCAGGTAATTAACGTCGATCAGGCCCGCTGCTCTCCAGATTTACGGTGAGAAGGAAGTGAATCTGATCCGATGGATGTGAGAAACGACGGAGAGAGGTAGGTTGAATGCTCATGGGGGCCCAGAGCCTCATTAAGCAGGGGAACTAGTATTCTGCAGAACTGGTCTTTCCCATCAGGGTCCCCATTATGGTTCTGCTCCTGGGGGCCCATTAACAGCACCTCCCCAAACCTTTTGGAATGAGATCTGGCTTGAAGAGTGAGCCTCTTGTGTGGAACACACAGCTCAGAGACTCATGGACACACGCCAAACCACTAAAGGGATGCAATATTGGGGTCACCTGTCACTTTACCTCCTCATTAGCCAGAAGAAAAGCTGCAATAGTCACTTTTTAAATATGTAGCAATATACTTAAAAATATGACATTTTTACGACTTTTTGTTTGTGCATCTGGAACTGCAGGTGCACAGAGATTTGGCTAGCAAGGAGGTTAACTGGTGGTTGTAGCTATAATGGCAAGAAATAATACTAAAAGTCAAGTTGGCTGACCCACATGTAGTGCAAAAAACTCTGAAATGGTCACTTTTTCTATTTGTACTAATGGGCAGCATTCACCATTTCATCTTATTTCATCATCTTTTGTCTGTGTGTCACAAAACATCACTGGAATTTCCTTAAAAGTAATACATCCAAGGTCATGTGTATTCCTGTGTCAATGCCACAGAATCAGCTGCAAGTCTGCATGATGAAACACTATTCATATAATGGTGTGTGCGTTTTCACTGGCAACAGCACTGCTGTAGGAGGTAAGTTTTGCTTTAATTCAATTCAATTCAATTCAATTCAATTCAATTCAATTCAATTCAATTCAATTCAATTCAATTCATCTTTATTTGT
>JAOXYM010000006.1:25014981-25038780 GCA_028567055.1 Leptatherina wallacei | reverse complement strand
CTTCAAGTCCGTTGCAAGACAGAAAGGTACCGGAGATCATTCCTGCCAGCAGCCATCACCCTCCGGAACAAGGCCCTGTGTTCATCTTTAATTTAATTGTTTTTGTATCATCATTATTATTATTATTTTGGAAAAAAAATGCTACAACAATAATTTCCCTGTAAGAGGGATAAATAAAGTATTTTTCTTTCATTTCTTTCATTTCATTTAATTTCATTTAATTTCATTCATGTTTACATAATCGTTATTCTCTTTTTAATATTAAAACATAAATTTTTGAAGGGAAATGTCTGTTTTAGTTTGTACAATATTATGTGGAAGCCAGGTACACACTTCAGTATGCCATATTATAAGGACTTAGGTTAAATTTGGATTAATTATTAGTACCAAAGCTTACCTGCTGCTGTGACCTGCTCTGCCTGCCTCAGCATCTCCTCTTCTCTTTAAACTGCCAGCAGCTTTGATTGTGTCACCTGATGAAAAAACATTAGCATTAATGCAATGCATGCTACAGAGGTTTTTTGCTTAGTCACTGTTACTATGACTATTACTAATGACTCAACACCAATTATGAAAATAATTTCTTTGTGACTGAAACTTTCACGGTTACTCACTCTAAAATAACCTCTGATGGGAATCTTTCTTTTCTTTGCTTCTGATGTTTGAACTGTGGACACAACCACTGTTCTCCGCTACTAACTAGCAAGTGTCTATCAGCAGAGTGATTGACGGAGGGGACAGCCAATCATGTCAACAAGAGATGAAAAAGCAGAGCCAATCATTCCAGTGAAATGGGTTATAAGGCAGGACTAGCGGCAATACCTTGTTGCAGTTAAAGAACAGAGAACAGTGATCTTTGATGTTTGTGCAATGGAAAGTGATCGAAACAAGACTTGCTGGACATTGGTAGGGACATGTCTACCCAATTTGATGCCCATGGGTATATGATTATTTATTAATTAATTTTTGTACATAGGATTTTTTGATGTCTAAAGAAGCTAAATATTTTAAGATGGCATCATACTCTAATTAGCATTCATGATGATGCCACATTGCAGTCTGTGTGGTTTCAGCCTTTTACTTCTCTACTATCTTTGTTTTCATATATTATATATGTTAATACAGCCAAAGTCCCTATATATTTATCTATTTATTTTTGCATAATTTTCTGTTTCTTGTCAAGGAAATGTGAAGTGGTGACTTCCTGGCTGCGATGCTCTGATAACATCCAGTATCAAGAGAAAAGCAGTGCTGGGATCTTAGAGACTTCAGAGGTTAGAAGCAAAAGAAACTTATTTTTTTCTTTCACACAGCACACAACCCCAATTATAGAGGGTTATTCTAAAGTTTTATGATAAAGTAAATTGAGGTTTAACATGAAGTTGATAATACTGTTAAAGAGGTCATTTTTTGAAAGATTGCAGAAGAGCCCAATAAACAATTTAGAAAATTGCAGACATGTAATTCTCAGTTGAAAAGTACACATGTGGTCCTCATGCTCATTTGTACAGGACAAGAAAGCACATGGAGTAAAAAACATACATGAATATAAAGCGAGGCTACTGTTTTACCAGATGTTTAAATTAACTCTGACTGAGTGCGGTCACATATCCAGAACAATAAACATCCCGGCAGAGTTTTAATGAAGAACTTAATATGTTCAAAGTCTTTCAACTGACTGTATGTGCCCACCTTCACAGAAGTAAATAAGCTAACTTTGTCATTCTGACAGCAGCAGTAATTTAGCTAAGATGGGTAACTGTACTAGCATGTTGTAGTCAACTCTGGAGCACGGCCATAACTTCTGGATGAAATTTAAACTTTCAAACTTTTGCCCCACACTATGTTCATATGTTTTTGTACATAGACCAGATTATATATAACATGACAGGTCAGGATGAATACACACAATGTGTTTTATCACAGTAGTCAGGTTAGTTCAACAACAACAGCTCAAAATAACCATTTAAGGGACACTACAGTTTTTTTTAAAGTGAGTTATAGTAGCTAATAAGGTGTTGAGGACTCTAAACTGACACCTATCAACCTGCCAAATAGAAGTTAAAATTTATTTTAGTGGGTATAAATGAACTGACTGGCTATTTTAAGCTGGTAATGAATGAGGCAAATTATTTTCATTAATATTCCTGGCAGTGCTATCACTACATTTCCCATGAACAGTATAGTATCGTACATCCATTGGTTTTGTGCTTTCGGTAGCATGCGTGATGTTAACGCAGTACTACCTAGTGCAACTGAATGAGGAGCGAAATTGCAATGAATGAATGGTTGGATGGAGTGAAGAACAAGGCTGGTCAGAAGAACAGAAAAAAGGCAAAGGTACATCGTTTACGGTGAAAGAGGAGTTGAGACTGTTGAGAAAAAGAGGATGTTTAATACGAGATTACTTTTGGGTCATGAGTGGCTGGTGTTTGACTCATGTTAATGTGTTGTAAGGATTGCTGCTTGTAAATAAATCACTAAGCTGGAAAGATGTATGATTAAATGTATTCAGTTGCACTGACAGTCTGGCTTATTTTCAATGAAAAACATGCAATTTCTGATTGGCTGGGAATTTCAGTAATCTTGAAAAGATCCACAGCCTACGGAAATGTAGCGCTGTCACCTAATTTTAAATAAAAAAAAAGGGAACTAATCACGTTATCACGTGATAGAACATGAAACACAAAGTAGCTGCTATATGCAGATGTTGGAGAAAATGTAAGTCACAAAAATGCAAAGAAAAGACCAATAAGGAGCTCCTAAAAACGTGAGGAGATGTTGTTGCGACCTAGAAATATTGAAGCAAAATACATTTTATGGAAACATTTCATCTCTTTTTGTCAAAGTGTAATTGTTCTACTCTGATTTATGTGGGACAATTATGAGCAGCACAATACTTCACCTTCATGCCTGCGTGCAGTGTGTGTATTTGGTTGTGCGTGTGTGTTGCTTTCAGTTAACATGTACCAGTGGTTATGCCTATGGCTAAGTTGTCTTCTGAAAACTAAAATTAAGATTAGTTTTCAGAATTAAATTGCAGATACAGTCGCGTCCTGTTTAAGGGGGCATCGTCAACATGATCACAGTGTCCTCCAAGCGTCACCATCATCCAAACTGGCAATGCCTCAGCCTAGAATGAAATACAACACCATCCCATTCAGTAAGCTACACATTTCTCTGATTTCTCTCATTCAGACAAATGCGGTTTATTTTCCACGTTTTCATTGCAAAACACATCATGTAATAAGTTTCACATTTTTACAATAAAACTATCATGTTATAATGTGATTAGGTCCTTTTTTATTATTTGAGTGACAGCTCCACACTTTGTGACACACACGGTCACTGGTTTCCTGACGGGAAATATAAAACCAAAAGCTAATCAGAACGTAGCCACCAGAAAAGCAAATTTTCATCATTTCACTCAAACCAGATAATATTAATATTATGGATATTTACACTGAATCAGTTTGACTAGAATGATTTCACAAACGGGAAGCTGAATTGATTAACAGTACTTGTGTTATAACTCTGTGAAGCAAAAACTACTATTGGGTAATGTTGGGTTATAGTATCAACACAGTAGAGCTGAAAAGTGAAACTTTACACTTTACAAGTCCAAAGTAAATGTTTAACAATCTATTCGTCCACACAGATGTTTTCATAGAGCTGCGCAAAGCTGAAAATTCAATTCAAAGGCTGAAGTATGATATATTATAGTGTACACTGTAACATTAGAGACAACTGCAGATAGCTGCAGCTGAGAAAACTTCGTTAACCACAAACAAGAATCTAGCCTCGATTACTCTAGAAGTTTGACTTGGACAGTTTCACAGTTTTTCTTCCATTAATTTCTTGGTTGACATGTACAACTTTGCATCAGACACATATTGATGCATTTCAGAACATACGCTCCTCTGCCATTCGGATGGGAAAAAAAGCATCTAAACTGTGATCTGATCAATTCAAGGGTTGTTGATTTAAAGGTAGAACTGGGAACTTCCAGCTCTCATAAAAAACAGCAATTACACACGTCCATTTTGGCTCACATTTCACATTTTTCCTCCAATTACATACGCTACTAATACGCCGCATATTGAGCAGTTTGGGCAAATTGGCTTTATTTTTTTTCTCAGCGATCTAACCCAAACAGGAGATTCCGTTTATTTTCTTTCAGGGAGAGTGTATTCTCTGGGATATTCACTGGCACGGGGATTGTTTGGAAAGGAGTTTCATTTTGCCCCCTCTCCTCCTTCTCCCCCTCCCTAACACTCCTCCACCCTTCACCCTACCCGTGCTCCTCCCAGAAGTGTCCGCTGGTGTGAGAGACCGTGTGTGATTCTCACTGCTGTGGTTCTCTTGGCAGTGATAAGCAGAGAGGGTTTTTAAAATGTCGCAGTTCACACTGATAGTATCTCAACTTGCCTTCCTGCTCTCCGTGTGGCTTCCGCAGACACTTTGAGTCTTTGCAACGATTGTGCTAAAAACCGCCAGAGGGGTTTGTGTGCATTTATCTCACTTAATCCCTCGTTAAGATAAGAGCTGTGTCTACGACCATAAAGACTGACGATAAAGACAGAACATCACATTTTATAGTGATTTCTATCAGGCTGTTCACACCTGGACTTGATTCTGAGGAGAAAAAGTTCTTGCTTCACACCCAGAGAGAAACTGGACCAAAATATCTTGTTTTAATTTGTTTCAGCTCAACGGATAATGGATGTCACAGACCTACAAATCTGTTATATCAGAGAGCAAAATTTTACAGCTACACAAACAATACAGTGGAAACGGGTGGCGTAGGTGTTTATTGCTGCAGTATTTATTATAGTGTGCTAGTTTTGATTCAGATGTTGGAAGTCTAAATGGGCCTTTGGAGGGGGAGATTAACAGTGATGTTGTACTATAATGTGACTCTCATCACACTGCCGTCGCTCAAGGTGAATATTTTCACTGACAACAGACATGTGAGTATATGACTGAATTGCGGTTAGATTCATTTGACTCCTCAGTTGAAAGAGGCCTAAGGTGGGACGCCACACTGAGGACATTGTACGTAGTCATGCACCCCTCCTCCCTCCTCCAAACTTGTTCCAGAGTGTCTGTGAACCCTGCAAGCTCCCTCCTCCCTGTTCGTTTGATAATTATGAATTATTACAGGCCGGGGTTTTGTTAGTAACTCTCTAATTTTGCAGATCATAATTGATCACAGGTGTGGTGTGGGGAGTACTTTTTTTGAAGTTCTCTTCTCTCTCTTTTTCTCTCCTCCCCCCCATCTTCTTCTTTGCTTTAGCAGTGAACCGAGGTCGTCTCCCAGGCAAGCCCCGGTTGGAGAGCTTCCCCTTTTCTTAATTCCAGGCGTTCCTTCAGCGTCTCAGACGAGTTGATGTCCTTTCATCCTCTATGGTGCAAAGGAGGACACCGCTAGCGCTCACTGTCAGTCCAGCTGGGATGTGGCGCAACTCGCTACATTCTTCTTGTTGCTCTGGTCACTCAGGGTGTGTGAATGTGTGTGTGTGTATGTATGTGTGTGCTTCCCCTCAGCAGAGCCTCCACATAGTCCTCACAGCCAAACCATTTTGGGAATGGCTGAAAAGGAGGGGATATTGGATTAGAAAAAGGCGAAGGATATAAATCTCTCACTGAGGCTCTCCAGTCTATCGCTCATCCAGAGGATTTATGATGTTTAACTCTCTCTCTTAAAGCTCAAATAATAAAGAAGAAAGGAGAAAAAAACTATTTTTTGAAATTGTGTTGTTTTTTTGTGTTTTTTTTCAAACCTCATCGCTTGGCTGTGCTCATTTCAGTCACAGCCGTACGACTTGATTGATTGTGAGTCGGAGATTTCTGCGTGCTGCTTTTCCAGATGATGTTTCTGCTGCCTTCAAACCCACAGAAAGCAGGTGGGGAGCCTTAATTCGATAAGCCCACATTTAGATAAATGTATGTCCACCCTGTGTGGCGAGTGGTGAGGTAACCACCTCTTCCCATGGAGCACATGTTGCCCAATATATGTACAGCTAAATCAGTGGTAAGTATTTCCATTGTACCGCTTAATTGCAGTCAGCCGGAACGTGTTGCGTTTTGACACAGTGGAGCAGGAGTCGCACACATGGAAGGACATTCTGCGGGCGGCGTGAAGGTGCAGCAGGTGTGCTCATGCTATAGCGTTTTGGTCCAGTTCGTTTCAGAGCCATGACTCACAGGCACTCAGTATTTCCATCAGTTTAGCTCTTTAATTCAGGGTGTGAACCTCAGTCTCACCTTTTGTGCAAATCTAAAGGGACACTCCAAAGACTTTTCTAATACAGCTTGGAAGTGTGTGTGCTTGTTCCAGTGTATGACTGCATGTCTGAGTGTGTGTGTGTGGCAAGGGTGAGCAAGATTTTAAAAAACCAAGCCCTTTCATGAGAGTCAAATGCAATATGAGCAAAAGTCGTGATTGGTTAAAGGGGAGCTTTGCCCCTGGACCCCACAATGAGGTATCTATTACAGCAACTACCAAAGAAATGTTCTTTTAATTAGCCACATTTATCTTTTTTTCCCATGTTTTGACAGAAACTCTTACATAAACACACATCAACAAAGGAAGACAGATCAACAACATGTATGGTCATTTTTATGTTTGACAGCGGCATTGGGAACAATAACAGCGGTGACCCCGGTCCTTCTTTGCTCTGTTTGGTTTTAGTTTAACTTTTTACGTCTACATTGCCGTGCTACAGCACCTGCAGTGTTTCTTCTTTGCTTGCGCCAATCATGTGTACATCATTAACGGAGCAGCTCTCCCTTCCCCTCAAAGGTTACATAAGACTTCCCACAATCTGAAATAGATTTGGAAGCTAATGCTCTGTTTTTATTTGATCCAGTTGTGATGGTTCTCACTGCCTTCATCTATATCAATATGCTCCGCAGCTGGAAGCAAATTATTTTGTTGACAATAGTTGCTTGTAAGTTTGTCAGCATGATCATTCTTGCAGAGTTGTGTATGTGTGTGTGAGTGTGCATTGTCTGTGTGGTAATCTGGCTAGTGTTTACAGCAGGCAGCTCTGCGGTCAGACAGCTGATCTTGGCCAGGAGAGAGCTGGCCTACAGGGACCGGCCTGCGTTTGGTGTGGTGTGGGCAAACTCAAAGCGGCACAACATTAAAATTCCTGCTTGAAAGTAACGTTTTTGTCCCGGGAAGTTAGAGGAAAGAGAACGAGAGAGCGAGAGACTAGAAAGGAGGGGGGAATCTGGGGGTACTCTATGTGATGAAACCCTTGCTCGGTGCTGTCGCCCCCGCTGCGATTGTCGCACCACTTGCCTGTTCTCCATTATGTCACATTTCCATGTAGTTTCCTGTCAGATATAAAAGGCTGGTGTGAATTTTACTGAACCTAAAACCATGTGTGGACATTTTCCCCACCTGGTCTGGCTAAATCAGTCCGCACAGCGGAATGTTAAAAAATACGCTGGGGCAGGGGAGGGGGGAGATGATGTGTTACACCAAAGCGTTTCACAACAAACACCCTTAAAGCCATCAAATTGTTGGCTGTAAGGCTGTTTGGGCTGATTCACTGCCTCTTTACAATGTACAGGTGCTGAGGAGAGGAAAAAGGTGGCGGACGGTGAGGTGAGGCGGAGGGCCTGGAGTGCCACAGACCAGACCCGCCTGCTCGCTTGCTCGGATTGCGTAATGGGAACTGCCAGCTGTGGGCTTAATTACAGCACAGTGGTGAAGGAGATTGGTGCTGTTTTTCTTTTGGGACGCAAATCTTAAGCGATGTGTAGAGTCCAATGTTGTTAAACCAGATGAAGGGCATCGCTGGAAGTTCTGCATCAGTGGCAGGGGAGAAACGAGCCTGCCTTAGCTTATTCATCACACGGAGCAATAACTTACAGCAGTCATGTTAAAGTGGTACTTTCACCAAAATGGTCCCACATTTTTGTTTTGCTTTTTAACCATCTACTATTTTTTGACGATAGGAAAGCTTTTTTTCCCTCCCCAAATTCAACTGTTTTACTAGTCACCTAAAATGACACCAGTAAAATGTTTTTCTACTCAACATTGAAAGATTTTTTTTATTTCTATCAATAGTAAGATAATATAGATCTGACAAGAGATATATAAATGGAACTCATCCAAGGGCGTACACCCACTTTTTATGTGTTGGACCTCCTTTTTCACTCAGAACTGCCTTAATTCTTGGTGGCACAGAGTCAAGAAATTGTTGGAAACATTCTTCAGAGATTTTGCTCCATATTAACATGATAGCATCACACAGTTGCTGCAGATTTGTCGGCTACACATCCATGATGAGAATCTCTGTTCCACCAAAGGTGCTTGTTTAGGATGAGATCAAGGGCCTCATATTCAAACGTTGCGTACGCACCGAAATGTTTCCTACGGCATGGTCCACGCACACATTGGGATATACAAAAAAGAACTTTGATCAGTTTTCTCTGTTCATATCACATGAAGACATTAACACACATCAATGAGTCCTCACTGCTAAGCGCGCACACATTCTGACACACATGACATGGAATGCTCTCTTTATTCTCATTGAGAAGGCAGCACAGTGTCAGATGACCATACTAATTAAGAACAAAAGACTTGATATAAGTTCCTAAATGTAAGATTTCTCTGAATCACTCATTTCATCTTAACTAATTTCATATCCACCTCATCTATTCACATCGTCTCTGGGATTCCAGCTTAGCGTTGGTCAGTACCGACATCCTTCAGCAGCTGAGGTCCAAGGTGTCTCAGATCTCTGGGCCTCCTGTTGCGCAGCTGCAGCGGAGATGCCGGCCTCATCTGTGTCCACCTTCTGACCCATAGCTGTGGACGGTGTGTCCACCTCATGGCCCATAGCTGTGGATGGTGTGTCCATGACTCTGCTCTTAGTTTCCACTTTCTCTAAAATGTGTTGGCAGGAAGTTTCTCTGATGATGGAGGCTCCGTCGTCTCTGAACCTCCTCCGGTGGCTGCTGCAACACTCCACTGATGTGTAGCATTCCTGCTCTTTACAGTAACTTTGATGTCAGATCATTTTTTCTTCATTTGGACCATGATGTGATGATCCGATCCAGCTGGGTTTTTGTGTGACAGAGGTGATTGTTAGTGGATGTTATTTTAGCAGTTTTGGCTGTTTTTTTCTTTCTTTTTTCTTTTTTTATTGTTGCTTGTTGTATTATTGCATATTGCTATCATTGCTATTATTATTACCTGCAAAACTGTTGTATTGCAGTAAGTTTGAACACATTTAAACTCTGTTAGTCTACTGAACACGCAAAGCATGCTGGGAAGCTCCGCCCACCCATCATCAACATGCTACAAGTGCGTGTAGGCTCTGATTAAACTCTGAACAAGCTGAATCTTCTCTGAATCTACCGCTATTGTAGTAAATGAGTTGTAATACGTCCAAAATGGCTCCAATATTCTTTGTAGATTTTATTAACATCGCCACAATATCCGAGATCTGAACTTTAAGAATGTTTAAAGTGACTCCACTCAGTAAAACCGTCTTTCTACTGTTTTCTGTCCTCTGTGGGTTTTTTTTTTATCACAGCGTTGAAGTCATTTCTGAAGAATTATTTCAATAATGAAGTTTGAAAATGTGATGTGGCTTCAGAGCCCAGTGTAGCTGTCACAGATCTGTCGGTCTTTAGAAAAACTGAACAGGATCAACTTGCCTTCACAACCAAACACATTTTCTATGAGACATCTCTGCAACAAAAACAAAGTGCCGTACTCTGAGAAACGGTCGTCGATCATTTCTTGTTCCTTGTTTAAAACATAACATAAACACTTTAGCTGCGACACTACAATAGAATTTGACCATTGAAATCTGATAACTATGACATCATAATGGCCAAGTTGCCAAAAAAAAGTTTTTTTGCAAGAGAGAGTTTAACACAACTGAATAAATTCATTTACTGTTACCAAAATGCATACATATACCGGATTTTTCTTTTAGCTTTGGGTCACACTTAAGGGAATAATACACTGTTTTAACACTAGATAAGCCAGAAAAAGATGGAAAAAATATACCATGGGCCCAGAAATCTACAATTTTGCCTACATAAAAACAACATAAAGTTTTTTTTAAATTATTATTATAAATGTAGCTTTCTGTATTTGCTGTGGGATATAATAAATATTTTTACAAATAGTTGTAGGTCATACTAACAAACATTTAGTAAATACGTCCGGGTTCAAGATAAAATCTAAATGTGGACAGAGCAAACCGGACTCTGTAGATGGAATCTTTTGTCCTTTTCATTTGTAAACGAGACATGGAAAACCATAATTCTTAAAAAATAGCCGTTTATGTGTTTACTAGACCTTCAATGTCTTCAACTATTACAGCAATAATAATTTCCCATAGAGACATTTATTTATGCTTGTTGAGAATAAAACTTCCACAATTATCACGTCTTTTGCTTTTGGAAAATCTTTATGGGCCCTGCTAGGAAAGTTTTTATTAGATTTTAACGAGACAAGCTGCGGGCTACTGGCCAAATTGCAATGCATGCTGGAATGAGAAACTTGTTTTACCAATTTATAAATCCTAATATTTTTTGCTGATATGATATTTTGACCTGGAACTACATTTGTAGTTGTGCAGATGATGTTGAAGATGTTGAAAATTACCAAACTTTTCTTTTTATTCACCCATTAACATCTTGCACAGAGCGTATCACTTAGTTTAAAAGGCCAGTTTAAAGCATTTTCTTAGTTTTCTGTCGCTGAACACTTTGAGTATCACTGAGTCTTGACATTGACCACAGTGGATGTGTCTTTCAGTTAAAATGGATTAATACTTTTCACTTATGTCTCAAAGTGACTGAGGGTTAGATTTAATTTTGTCTGATTCTCAATGATTCTCAGTATTTTAATCTTTGTTCATTTACAGCTTGTGTAGTAGTTTTTGGAGTCAGAGAGCCAACAGCAATCACAGCCCTTGCTGGTAATGTATTGCCAGTGTAATACATTGTTCCTGGCTGCGTCTTCTGAAGCATTTCACTAATGGCATTAATGCTCTGAGCGCTCCGCTCCCTTCACTGTGCCAACTGAATCAGGAGGGGAAGTGAACAGGGAGGAGTTGAGTAGCAGTTGAATTTTTCTTTTTCTGCCTGACCATCTGGAGTTTACTTAAACTGATGACTTCATCATCAAACACTAGCCCACCAGCCAACTATGGCACTCATCGCACACATATACAAACTTACACCAGCAGCCACAGTTCTTGAGAAATGTATGCATGCACTTCTGTGTCTGCTGCCTCTGTATTTTTTCTGTTTGGCACATCTTTACTTGCAAACACACATAAGTGTGTTTATAAGTACCGTGCCTGTAAAAATGTCATCCCTCTGTCTCCTCAGTCCTCATTCAGAGTGACATAATACTGGCCTCAGGGATGCCATCGTTAATCTAAATGTCCTCTGGCATCTTTTAACTTCTCTGTCAACTACATAAAAACTTTAACCACCGCAGTCACACAGGACTGATCCATGTCCCGGCTACACTTCACAGTCTCCAGGAGAAAGTCAAGAGCAATCAGCTGACTTCACTTACTTGGAAAAGCCTACGTGTGACACCTGCGCTAAGAGACGTAAGCACTGTAAATGTACAAGAGAGTTCAAAACCACCCATAGAGCTGCAGATTTTCCTTAAGTTCATAAACTCTGAGTGATGTTAAGAATAACCACCTCAAGTAGGTGATGTATTTTTTTCCAAAACAAAACTTTAATAGATATTTAAGGTCCAGACCATTGAGTTAGTCTACTTAATCCTATAATTTTAAAGCTAAAATGAATTCTTATTTCAATATAGTCTAAATTCACTGTTTGGTGTCTGGTTTAGCAAATAAGGCTTTTCAGTCATTTGTATAAAGGCATTTTCCCTAATTTACTTTACAAGCTGCATGGATCATTGCAGCACTATTGCATGCAACTCAAAGATGTATTTGGTTTCCTCACATTCATTAATGTTAGGACATCTGCACACACAATTTCCTCCATTTAAGCAAATGTGGAAGGAAACCAAAGAAGCCCCTCAGACAAAATTGAATGAAACCACTGTCGACCAAGGGTCGCTACTCTAAGACTTCCCATAATAGGGCAGAGAACAAAGCAGACAACAAAAGACAAGTGGATTCCTCTCATCTTCTTTCTGGTGTTTTATAGACTAGCTGCAAGGCTAATGCACAAATTCAAGCACAGAGGAATCTGTTTGTTGTGGTCGAGGGTTTTTCAGGTTAAAGACACGATAGTTCCACTTTGTCCCAGATGTTTTGCCTGTTGTGCTTCTGTTTAATTTAATTTTTTATTTTTTTCCAGAGTGATTTGCCATCAGAGTTATTGAGGTCATATCGTGGGTCAGATTTCATTAGCATTCATCTGGCTGTTGTTGAGGTTTCTCGATCATAGTGATTTATGCTGTTTATTAAGGTTTTCTAAATTCCAAAAAAGGAAAAAAACGTTTTGTTTTACATTTCCAGAAAAGTTTGAAAGTTTCTTCTAAAATGCAAATTAAAATAAAAAATAAAAAACAAAAGAAAGAAATTATAACTTAAAAAACTATCTTCACTGTATTCAAACAATGTAAACAAGTCTAAAATTTGATGCCAGCAACACAATGAAAACATATCTGGCAAGGAGGAAAAGAAAGAGAAGGAATTTTATGGGACATCAAAGTAAAAACATTCGGGAAAATTCTATGATCAATGGATTAAGTGGTGACCAGGTGAGGGTGCCAGGATTAGGTATAAAAGGAGAAGCAAGGATAGATCCTGATTCACCACTTTGTGCCAAATTATATCAGAGAATCTTTTAAACCTTTAAAAGAAGAAAAAACAAAAGAAAGAAATGCTCATAAAGTTCATATTATTGGGATAAGTTTAAGGGAGCCTGTGGAAAACTCAGAGCAAAACGGCCATGGCCAGGCACCACTGATATTTGTGGCCTCTGGAGGTGCTCCTCATGATCAATATGGACACATATACGTGGAAAATAATTTTCACTCAACACAGTCCAATACTGCATCCAGAAGTTTATCATAAAAATACCCAGAAGGGAGCTTTATATCAACTCTGCAGAAATGCTCTCAGCCGAAAGGAAATATGTGTTAAACACGTTGTTCTTCCAACTTTTCGCGAATGTTTTGCTGGCATCAAATTGTAGATCTAATGATATAGCCTAAATGTAGTGAAATTGATCATTGAATACTAAAAAGAATTCATTTTGCCCCTGTCTTTAAATTGAATCTTAAAATGAAATCAAAATAACAGATTCAGATTTTGTTGCATTTCAGAAAATGTATTATCTTTTCCAGAAAAGTGTTTCTATACTAAACACAACAAAGCAATGATTTAAACAAAAAAAAAAAAAACTTCTTGCTGCATTCGGGGTTATAAGGAGCTAATCCTTTGTAGAAAGTTGTATACCAGCTGTCCGAGTCGCGCGTTGTTTCCTTTTTTCTGGAACTAGCAGTTTGCCAAAGCCGTGTTCACACGTTTTCTGCCACATTAGGAGCTGAGAGCAAATCGCAAAAGTCGACAGGTACGGGTCAGGCATTGACTCCCAGTTCTGGATGCCCTCACAGCTTACCCACATTTTTAATACTGGAAAGTTAATGTACAGTACAGGAAAAATAGACAGCAGAGTTCATTATGGACTGGCATGTGGCTCCACCTGCAGCTGTAGCTCTATTGAAGAAAATAAACTGGACTGACAGCTGCTTTTCTCAGGATATGGAATTATTAACATGATTATAAGACTTTAAATGTGATAGAGGAGTGGTTTTATGAGGAAATAAATACTAAATGTACAATTAAAGACATTTTTAAAAAGATACTGTACCCTGTATATTCAGCTTGTTATCCTTGTCAAACAATGCACTGGTATAGATTTGTACTTTTTCAAGATATACTACTTAACAACCCCCCCTCAAATGCATTTTTCCTCAGAAACTTATATGATCTCCCCCCAGCATGTTTCTAGAGGAAGGGGTTGAGGTCGCCTCTGCGAAGAAAGTGAAAAAGCTTTCAAAAGCATTTCTCTTGGCCCACTCGCCCCTGAACAAAGCCTGCTGTCAACTGGTCAAGGTTTCACTTCCTAATTACCTTCTCCTGGGGCACAATGGCCAGGCCGTTGCCTAACCCAGGCCACTCTAGACCCCTAGCATTCTTTCCCAGACAACTGGCCCCTCCACCATGAACCCACAGGTCTCTCAGGAAGTGCATGGCGAATATGGCCAACAGGACTCCAGCACAACCCATGTGGGAACATTGCTTGCATAGCAGTAACGGGACTCCATGTGTCTTGCCACAAATTGTTTGGCAACCGATCACTTGTGTACACATTCTTTTGTAACAAAATAACACGTCTGGTGATACAGTAAATCTGACCTAAATGTGATTCCTTTTCATAATTCTAAGAAATCGGATTTGTATTAGATCACATTCTTTGTGCCAGTTTCAAGCTCTTTCAGCACTAAGCTCATTCCTTGATCCACACACAACAAGACTTTTTAAGGCTGCGATTACCTCGGGTTGGAGGTTGTCAAAAGTTCACGCAGGCTCCCAACTAAGTCAGTACCGCTTCCTCTCCAGCTATTTCTCCTTGCTACTGTAAAACTTTAAACCAGAGAGGAAAAGAGCCAGACAAAACAGAATCTGAAATTAGAGAGAGATGTGAAATGCAGCCATGGCTCAGACAGGTTCCTTATTGAGTGGAGTGCTGAGTGATTTTCATTGACGCTCCTCTGCCACCCAGGTCACTCCCAAGAACACCCAGACGGGAATTCCACTAAGGCTTATCTCACCGGCCCATCGACCGCCACCACCAAGGAGAAGGATGGGGGGGGGGAGTAGGAGAGCGTTTGGGCTGAGTAAAAGGTCAAAAGGGTAAGAGGGGGGTCTCCTCAGTGGCCCGAATTAGGGGTTAGAGGAAACTTGTTGTTGGGGTAAGCAGTTCAGTCGTGTTTACCAACAATTGCTCTGGGAGATATCTGTCAGCAGAGCGTACGTGAAACCTCTGCTCAGGAGAAGCTCCAGGGGCCAGGCTTAGTTGCTGGAGGAGCAGCAGGTTGTTGGACAGATAACGGATTAGACACCCGTACTATCAGTCTTGTGGTTCTTCCTCCGTCTGGGAGAAGCTTGGGGAGCGCGGTGGGGGCAGAGGCAATGTGAGCTAATGCTTCATTAGGTCTTTACAACTATAAGCCAATGTTTTTCCAGTTGAGGAGCCACTTACTCACTACTAACATTCGCTCAGCTTTCCATGGCTTTAGGAAAGAATTGGATAAATTCTGAACCATTAAACTTCTTGTTAGATATTGCAGCACTTATCCACGATGTTTTATGTGATCACTGTTATGACGCACAAATGCTGAAATTCGGCGTATATTTATGAACTAATTGGAAACATATTTAACTATTTCTTTATAATTTCCGTCAAAAAATATATTTTTTTTCATTTGGCTGACAGTTTCTTAGACTAAGCTGAATAACTTCAACTCCCATTATAAAACACAAAGAAGCATGTCTTTGCTATGTATATGTCTCCCACATAACCAATAACCTTTCACTTTAGATATAGACAGCTGCTCAGTTTTATCTGCAAGCACTTGGTGAAAGCAACACATAACTTCGAAGAATAAAACTGTGTTCAAGCATCTTTAAATCTCGAGTAGAGCCAAACTAGTCTTGTGGCAAAAAGTTCAACAGTCTCAAAACTTGATCTGTTGGTGGGTGTTATTACTGGAATGAAATTAGAGCACTGCTTTTATAATGTGCTTCATAAAAACACATTCCCATGATAAAGACTAAAAAAACATTCACACACAATTAAATGACTAAAACAGTTAATTAAACAACATGCGTCAGATTCTCAGCAAAGTTCTTCAGCTTTACAGTCATTTAGCAGACGCTTTTATCCAAAGCGACATACATCAGAGTACACCAGTAATGGCAAATCTGGACGCAAGGAAGGTTAATTGTCTTGCCCAAGGACACAATGCAAGGATTTGAACTGCCAAGCTTCTGATCATTGGACAACCTGCTCTACCTGAGCCACTGCCATTTTTTTTTTAAATAAAAATTAAAGGTAATCTTTCAAAGAAGCAAGCAGATGAGGAGGAACAAAGTTTCACCACATTTCATGAAATGTGGTTTGGATGGCAGGCCTACGCTCACCAAAGCTGAAGAGCTGAGTTCAAACCCAGAGCTGAACACTCATATTCATGAGTAATAGTTATAAATGTGATGTAGTTTAAGTTAAGAAAATGGATTGTCTAAAAAAAAAAAAAAATGAAGAAGAAGAAAAGAAAACACGAACAATGCATATATAATGCCCTATAATATTGTTTTCTTGCTTGGCTGGGTGAAGAGTCCTGCCTCCTCTGGTAAAATGTGCTGGATACATAAAACACACATTCTACTGAAATTCATTCTCACCTGTAAAAAAAAAAAAAAAAGCAAAGATTTATGGTAAATTACTATTTCGTGTTTTTTTCCATGAGGGTTGGTACAGAAGAAGTGTAGAGTCAGATTAGTACCTCATTGAGAATCCCTTGTCATGCTATTATCGCTCGAACGTACCCAGTGGATTGCTGCTGAAGTATGTGTGTTCAGAAAGCATTCCAGTGTTCTTGATGTGACGTGTAACCCTTTGGATTCATTGAATGCTTAGGATCGTTTGCGGCACAGCTCCTGTAACGCTATGCTTCTTTAGTTTGTGACATCAGCAAAAGTGTGTTAGCAGCATCTCAAGGATGCTTCTGCACATCAGAGATTTACTCTGCAAACACAGAAATGCACAAGTCTTCTTTTTTCTTGTGCAGCCCTTATCACACAGAATTGAATTATAGTTCATTATTAGTCATTATTAGTCTTAGTTCAATTGTCCAGAGACAAAACAGCAACGGAGTCACCAAAGGTTCCATCAAACAGAACTGTAAGCTTCTGCACTGTAAAACAACTTTTGGTCAGTCTGCTTCTCTTTCAAAATTGCAAAGTTGTGAAGTTCATTGCTGACTGAACTCAAGACCATATCTGAGTTTAAAACCTCCACATCTATGCTTAAGTCTTGGCTGAAAACAAACCAGAAATGTACTCATTTGTATATAGCACTGTGTGCGTGTTTGAATGAATGAATGATTTATAGATATTGTATTGTGTTTATGGCTAAGTTCTATATAAGTCTTGTAATGTATTATATTTTAATGTAGTGTAGAAAGGCCCAATCAGGAACAGGAGTTGAAAATTAGCTTTAGCTACAAACTCTGTTTGTTTGGCATCAGCTACAAATTTTTTGTGACTATGTACAAAGGCAATGTCCCTGACAAACAAATAAATGAATGAATAATTAAAAATTTTTTTTCTGTTTCATTGACAGAAAATGACTGAAGCAAATCGCTCTGAGCGGTTTCTAATATTCATTTTTCCCTGCACCTGATTCCTTTGGTAACACGATGCCTTCCTCTTATCTACTGCAGGCAGTAAAAACAATGTAAAATATGATGACTGTATGAAATATGAAGACTTTGTTATCTCACATTCAGTGACTAAATTTTACTAACCCCGCTTTATGTTGGAAATTTCCAAGCTTCCACTTTGGGGACTGTGTTGCCCTGTGACTACTTCCAAACTAGCTAAACAAAACTTCGTAATACACCCCAATTCTCTTTCTGTATCCTTCAAAAACAACTAAAAGTGACTCCATTCTTAGTATTACTATTAATTTGAATCATATTTAGTGTAAAAAATATTATGCTTTAGTTTATAAATCCCCTTAAAAATCATTTCTAAACATGTTTACTGTTTTACCTTCATTAGCATCAGTAGAGAATAAAAAGATAGACCACAGAGAAAAACACATTTCTTTCAGTTTGGCTAAGAGAAATATGGCTTTCTTTGTCTTTGTAACCCAAAAACCACATCTTGCATCCATAGCAGTGCTTTTTTTCATCATACACCATGACAATGTGAAAATCCACATGGCCAGCCACCTGTGCTGATCTGTACTCTTTTACTGCAGTCCATCAAGATAGCTGCAAAATAAAACTACTGCTGTAAAGTGACATGACCTACTGTACCTTATCAGGAAACCAGCGAACTTGAAACAAATATATGGCCTGTGTGTCAGAAGCTTTCACAGGCAATTTAAAATGAACTGTTCCATGGAAAAGCAGTCAGTCATTTCACCTGCTGTGAAAACTAGCGTCAGGAGATCTACTGTCCACCTGGTGGAATGCACGCCAATATTTCAGACTTAGCATTTCAACAGGGACAAAACAAATACAGCAATCTCTTCATGACATCAGCAGATGTAGATGCTACATTAAAAAAAAAAGAAGAAATGAAAAGGATTTTAAAAATAAAAATCCAAGAGGAGAAATTTTTTTTTAGTCAATCACCAGCATTTACTCTCAGCCCATTACACACAAACAGACTTTCCTTTCTGTTTGTGCCTGTCCTTCTTTCTCTGTCCGACTAATTTAGACTTATATGTACTATCACTCATCAGCCCTCCATTATGAGCCATCGATATTTAGCCTCCTACAGTGTCAGCGGGCCTCATTTCACCAGATCTCAATGTGTTTGGAGTCGTGAAAGATGTAGACCGAACACCAGATGAGTCAAAAACTGATCTAAAAACATTTAAAACACAGATTAAATGTGTTCTCCCAGATAGCAACAGTAAGTTGGGGGGAAGTTACATTTTGTGACAGCATTAGATATGAATACAAAAAGCTTTTCAAAATTTTGACACTAACAGAGATAGGCCTTTTGATACAACAGGTAACACAAGTGCAGCTCTGATATGTAGCTTTAACCAGTTAGCTTGGACTAGAAACAGTGAAAGACCCCAGCCCTAAACTAAGAAATACTATAGCAGACTGCCTAGAGTCTTGCCATGTCAGTGACACAAATAGATAAAATTGAAATAGGCTGTTAACACACAAAGCCTTGCACAATTATCTTCTTTTAGCTAACCTTAAAGTCACACTATGTAACTTTACAATCTTAAAACGCTGTGTTCCTGGCTTGTTTGATGGCATAGTGCCATTTATTACGCACATCCCTGGAGTTGTCACTGTCCAGCAGCGTCCTGAGGCTGAGAAACTGCACTATAAAACTTTTAATACCAGGACGCTGCATGACGTTGCAGCTGAGTTTCGCTTTACACACCGCGTCACATGCTAGCAGGCAGATATCAACACACCGGCCGTTATGCATATACACCATGGCTGATTCAGTAAACAAAGTCTTTTTATGGCTGGAGAGAGCTTACAGTATAGGTAGGATGCAAGATGGATGAAATTAGCCATTGATAGGGGACACTGAGAAGATCGGCAAAAGTTCTGTAGTGTGACTTTAAGTCTACAAATAGATAGATTTGGCAGTGACCAAGTCAGCAAGTAGAAACTAGCTAATCTCCACTTGTTTTAGGCTAGGCTAAACTAAGTTAAGCTAAATTAAGATAAACAGAAGGCCGGCCAGTATTGCTTTGTATTAAAGGTCTATTGAGTAGAGTGTCCAACCTTAGCTAGATAACAAATTTCCTACAGTGTTGAACTACTCCTTTACTTTTTCTGGCTGTGTGGGTCAATGTTTGTAGAGTAACATCCCACACACAGACCTTTTACTGAAAACAAATAAATCAGGCAACATCCAAGAAAATATGATTACCCAGATAAAATAAGTAAATTTGTAATGTGTTAACCAGTTTGGAGCCAGTAAGCAGAAAAGGAAACATAATCAGCCTTATTTGCAACAAGGGAATTTCAAAAGTAATATTTGCAAAAGTCAAGGGAGTTTTCTGACTGTGCATGCATATTTGTGGGTGATGACTTATGATAATATGATATCCTAACATGTAAAAACTAGTGGGCAGGCTACTTGCGGCAGGATACTCTTTACAGTCTTTATGAAGCACCAAGGGATTCATAATTTTCTGGCCAGTCAGTTTTGTTTCTTTATATGTTGGACCCCCATTATGGGGGGTACAATACCCCAGAAAATCCCTAATTCATATATCTGAAACTCCAAATTAATCCCTGGCTTACTGAAAATGATCAGCTTTGTCTTTAAGGGTCAGGCATCCTCACCCTCATTCTTTCCTCAGCACTGGTACATGAGGTCATGACCTCCATAGCAGGACGGATGAGGGTTGACCGTGTGTGTGTGTTTGAGTATGTGTGCGCCTGTGCATTAATGGCACAGTGGGAAGTTGACGATGAGTGTTTCTGACTTGATAACTGATTTGCCCTCGTGTTCACCTTTAATCTCTGATGGGCCCGGCCAGCAGAAGGGTCACGGAGTGGTACTGTGGGATTTAACCAAAAACAATTCAATGGTTTGTCTAAATCCCATAGAAAATTGTGTCACTCACTCACAAATGCACACAGAGGTTGTTTTTTTTTTCCAAGCTCCTTTTGAATGCAGGTGGACCAGCAAATGAGACACAATTTAGTTAAACTTGTGGCTAAGCTTTAAATAAAGCTGTTTGAATATAGTTTATTTATTCTGCATAACAGCCACACTGGTTGGATCATAAGTAATGGCATGTGTGTTGCTATAACTGAAAGGGGTATTCATCACTGGGGTCATTCGGACTGTAAAACATGTACCGGTGGTAATGCAGCTCTAAAAAGTCATTCAAAGTTTTATACTCAGAAAAAAGCACATCAGTTAAATAAACAAACAAATCCAAATAGTGTATGCTTCTTTATAACAGCTTGAACTAATAATACTATTGCAGGGGTGCTGACAAAATAAATGTGGCATGGAGAAGCCAAAAACAGCCAGCTTGATCATCCTATCTCTCCCTGATCAAAACCAGAACATTAAAAGGCAAGACAGCTTTTTACTGGTGAGAAGAGTTCAAATCTAATTAATCTTCATCATCTCTGACTTTGGAAATGCTTTGATTTGTTTAATTTCCCATTGAGTGGGCCACTGCAGCCAAAAACTGTTATCCATCCTCATCGCTTTCCCTTCACTGTATGCATCCCCCCCCCCCAACTTCTTCTGATTGGATCCTCCACAAAGATTACAACAATGCTTTGTTCTGCTTCATGTTACAATCTGCTGCCAGTAGGGTGGCCATGTTATACTGCTGCTGACAGTGGTCAGGCCTTTCGCATCTGGCACACAAGATGTTGGAGTTCAGCAGCTTTATGATGGACTGATGTTTCTGCAGGATTAATTATTTTGTGAGAAACTGATGCACTGGCCAGCTATACTCTCCAGGCGGTTGTAAGTTACAGGGCTCAAAATGAAAAGGAAAAAAAAATGCAATTCATAGTTCCACAATGGAGTGGAGTGTATTTAAACAGCTGCAATAGTTGCTTCTCAGCAGAATATTGATTGTTATTATGGGATAATATACATACAGAAAACAGGCTTTTAAAAAAGCCCCCCCCCTGACGGTTTGGATGAAGACTTGCGGTATGATGAGATCCCTGAGACTGGGGAAATGTTTGCATGGAATCAGTTTCCAGTTGCTTGTTCAGAAAAGATTAAAGAGGGATCAGATCAGCATCTTTAAACGACAAGTAACAGAGAGTGAGAGATACCACCTCATCAAATAGTCCTATCGGCCATGGCCTGGCTTTCATGCTGAGTAATGCTGTTTATATTAGTCCTCAGCTTCTACATTAACATCCTACAAACGTCTACAATCTTGCAAGCATTTGGCATTTTGAAATACCTCACAGGCCTCCTATGTAGAGTCTATTATCAGGAGCCGTGCATAAAAGGAAAGTGTGTGTGTGCGTGTGTGTTTTAAGTGCCGTAGCCCAGGAGCCACTGAAGGGCTTCATTAAAGAATGGAAAGTATGTAGCCATCTCTGCAGGCTGGCCACAGCAGTCTTTGCTCTCACCTGCACCATATATGAGCAGTTATGGCCAGTTAGACCCTGCTGAGTAAAACAAACACTGCCCCCTACAGGTTGAAGACCGTCTCTGCAACATGAATAGAAGAAGTAAGAATGGTCACAGGAAGATGATGATTAATTTTCAATTCTTTCTTCTTTTTAACAAAATAGGTTATTTTCTTATGCAAATCTAATATAAATCTACAGACAACAATTCTAATACAAATTAACAATAGAATAAATAGTTTTTTGACAAACAATCTGAGGCATTTCCGAGTTTATCTTCAAACTTCTCAAATTAATCTGTTACTCTGCTCTGCTCAATTCTTCCCACAAAAATGTTTGCTTTTCATTCAGTGTTCCCAGTTTGTTCTAACTGCTTTCAGACAGAACAATCAGCCTTCACAGGGCCGAACACACAGGAGTCAGGCAGCCCTCCATCATGGCCGCCTTCCCAGAGTTTCTGATCACCAGATATGAGTGTGCGTGTCATCAGCCCCAGCTTTGTAAATGTTTTACACGCAAGACAAGTCGGTCAGAAATGCAGACGGATCCACATATGCTAATGCACTGATTCACAGTCATGCTCCCAATATCCAGTTGCCTCCTCTGATGTTTTTTTTTCCCCATCCGCCAACAGAGGCCTTAATCTGTAAATGAAGAATGGGAGGAATGGGAGCACTGCGGTTTGAGTTATTGAAGAACAAAGAGCAAAGCACTTGACCAGGCACATTTTTTTAGGACGTTTTAGACTGACAAATTCACTTTAGAAATCCAGCAGCAGTAGCAGTGGAGGCCAGAAAACACCATGCTGATAAGACAGATGATGAACTAGGGACTGAGCCGAGGAACAACACGTGCAGGGCGTAAAAAAGCCCATCACAGTCAATCAGGCATCAGCTGCTAGTCAGGGAGGAAAAGAGGGGAAACTTTACACCGACTCTGGCCCTCCTGAGTTGGCCTGCCGTGTGTAGCATGGGGGGAAATCCACTGGATGTCACATACATCTTGATTTTTATGAATGCTTTGATAGCTCCCCTAAAGGCACTCCCCTGACCAGGTGGCGGGTATTTATACAAGCGTGTCAAAAAAGCAAAAATGAGGGAAAGGATATTTGCTGCTCTCCTTTGCTCAGACAGAAAAAATCTTGTGGTTATTCTAATTGCAACTGGAAATAATTATCTGGCTGTGGACTCTGGGAAGCGGGTCACTTGAACACACCCTGCCCGGATCACCAGGTGTGAAAAGTTGGTGGACGTTTGTGAGTGATGTACAGCTGTCCAATAAGAAGTTACATTGATAAGTTATCTAACATTTTTGTTGATATTTAGTTAAGTTGTGCATAAAGTTTGTAAAGCTTAAATAACTTCCTTATTGTTTTTGATTGGACCTGTTAATGCTTTACTAAAATCTTTAACATGTTGCTTAATTTTTTGTGGTACAACCTGGTCTGGTAAGTGCAGCTACACATTACTGCAACTAAGCAGGGACTTCAATCACATATTCAAAGGCTTTGTGAATAGTTTGTATACCCAATTACATTTATCAGGTTACATTTAAACAATTTGAAATAGGACTAAAAGTTTAAAAATCTCACCATGAATCTCAAATTGCAACAATATAGAATTAAGTGCATTCATTAAATTTCACTATCTTTGAGAGCTTTGGTTTATTAACCAATGCCTTAATGGCAGAACACATCATTTTACAGTGCATCTTATTTGTTCTTCGAAATACATTAAAATAATAACCAGGGACAAGTATGCCTGTAAGACTTTACAAGCTTACTGTCAATCTCAGTCAACTCAAATACAGTGTCATATATTAATATAGACAGATAGACCGATATATATATATATATATATATATATATATATATATATATAGATAGATAGATAGATAGATAGATAGATAGATAGATA
>JAOXYM010000006.1:24988259-25009857 GCA_028567055.1 Leptatherina wallacei | reverse complement strand
GTACTTTTCTGCAATGTAAAGCACCTTGAATTGTCCTGTACATGAAATGTGCTCTATAGATAAATTTGCCTTGCCTTGCCTATTAAGAAAATCAGGTGTGAACCATGGATTGTTGAACAGTCTAAATTATGTTTATCCAGAAAGAAATTCCATATGGTATGGAACGATATGCAAATATACAAAGATATTAATCTTGCAAAACTGCAGCAATTAGTATTCTCAGTTTACAAACCATTAAATTGTGTAATGTAGAGGGTGATGTAATACATTTGTATTTGAGATTTTTTGGGGAGGAAACTGCTTTACAAGTAGCAGCACGTGTCCAACTGGACTCACAGCTGTCTGACTATCATGATGATGATGTCCCCTCCTGTTTGTTTTCTTGCTTTTGTTGTTCTTACTCTCAGATGTAAGTCGCTTTGGAGAAAAGCATCCGCTAAATGACTGTAGAATAGAAGAATAGAACAGGGTTTTTAAGTTGGTGCATGGTATCACTGTTGCATAACAACAGAGAGGGTCCTGGTTCTAAACTCGTCTGGGCTTTTCTGCATGAAGTGTTCATATTTTCCTCATGTTAGGTTACCTGGTGATCATAAATTGACCTTAGGAGACTGTTTGAGAGATTTTTTTTGTTGTTTTTTTTATCTCTGTGAACCTGTCCAGGATGTACCCATCCTTTTACCCAATGGTCTCATGCCCATCATCCCCTACCCCCATCCACCCATGCAATCCTGAATTGGATTAAGTGGGTATAGAAAATGGATAGATGGAGCTTTATCCATTTTTGGGGAGTTTATTATGTGCTTATAAAGTTATTCTGACCATTTACAGAAGTGTGATCTTACAGAGATCTTAACTGTTGTTTCACCGATGAACCCATCAGTCCATATTCTTTGTTGGATCTTTGCACCTCTTTTCCTTTGATTCTCAGTTAAAACCACTTGAAGTTCTGTGGTGTCGTTGTTCATTTCAGTAAAGTTGCTCCCAGTTGGTGGTCCCAGTGATAAGCAGCAGGGGTTGGGTGGACCACATTGAATGGGATGCCAGAGATCTTTAGCAACGCTCCTTCAGGGCTTTTTGCATTTAGTCACCCTGAGCTCATAATTATGTGACTAAAGCGATTGTTCTCTTAATTGAAGCCATTCGGGGACCTCTGTGAGCTTTCCCCCAACCCCCAGATGGGACTCAGGTGTTGACTTAAATCTTTCAGGTGGCCCTCAGGTGACCATCAAAAGATGGTCGGAGAGGAATGTTTTCCTGTGTAGTCATGATTGTACCCTTGTTTGAAAGGCAAATTAACTACAGAGATAACTAAACACAAAATAAGTTTTTAAATAAAGAGCTGGTAGTGGTATGAGTGTAAGTGAATAGTTGGGGAGCATAATGTATTTTTGTTAAATGTAAAAATATAAATTTCTTCACACAACCATTGTGTTTGCTTGTTTGACTTCTATTGTAGATTCCAAGAAATCCTATGAGCCCTTATGTTGTGCAGCACAATGACAAGAGGTCATATTATGTACCAATGGCTCACAGCACAAACATGATTCTAAAAATGCACAGCTACAGGTAAATGATACAATGGCACATCAAGGGTCACAATCGGATTTATTGCAGCTAATCAACAAGCTTGAGGGTGTTCATTTTGTCGCATGTCTTGGGTTATAATATGCTATTTCCACCCACCTTTCAATTTCTGCTTCACTCCATCTTTTAGTTTTTTTAAAGTTTACTAAATTTGAGACGTTGAGACAACAATCTGGTCCTTTAAAAGGTTGGTTGCACCTTTAGTGCCCAACACATCAAACACTGCGTTTGCAAAGCACCAAATAAACTGTTATTCCTCATTCTGAGTATTTCACAAGCCCAAAGAGCGTTGGAAGGTTGAAAAGCCAAAGTGGAGCATATGTGTAAAAACAATTGACACACAAAGAGAAGTTGCCCCAAAACTTGCAAATGGGGAAAAAAAAAAAAATCTGCTAGGGCCATGGTTTGTTTTCACCTGAAGCAGTCATTTATCTTGGCCAGATCCCAGCACTAAACCACTGTGTATGTTTCTATAGTCTCAGTGGGTTTGCGTGTGCACCACAGCTACTTTAAGTGGTGTGGGGGGAACGGCAAATTTCAGTCCTAATCTAGGAATTGTGAAACCACACCATTTCCTTGCACTTGAGAGGTGCTTTGCATCTTATTCTGCAGCTGAGGACCTGTTTACATCAGCCCAGATGGAGCATGCAGATGAATTTAGAAGGCAAGTTTGTTTTATTTCGCTTTGTGGAATTCAGCTCAGGTTTTTTCTACAGCAGAAAGTGGTGGATCCAAAGGGCATGAAGACATTACAAACTGTCTCAAGCATTCATCCCAAAACCACCTGAAAAAAGTGAGTTCAAATGTTAAGTTTCAGTTTCTTTGGATAAAGTCAAAAGCAGCCCAATTATTTTCTTCAATTTCTAATTATAACAGGACCAAATACTGACATTTTGGGACAACAAATTAATGCAGAACTAACATACTGAGCTTGTGTAATTTTCAACACTGCAAAGTGTTCTAAACCAAACTATTACATTTTCCTAAACCTAACCAAATTGATAAAATGCATAAACTTAACCAAGAATGATGGAGTAGTTCTATTGCCTCAATCTAAGCAAGTGTATAATGAAACTGAAAGTAAACATTGAGTATCACATTTGCATCTCACTTTTTTTAATCCACCCATGAAATGTTCTGCCAGCTCCCTCCAATGTTTTGATGAAGACTTTGTCTCTTGTTTATCCATTAACACCTCAGAATGACAGTGATTAAAGGCAGGATTTTCATAACTGCAATGCCTAAATGTTCAACGATGCGCAGGCCTGATGTTTGAAATTGTAGGAACAGTCATGAGATTAGATGTACAATTAGTCGAGTGATTTGGATGGCTGGAGCCCATGCTGCTAGAAACGTTTAACTAATTTCACAAACTATTGTTAGTGTAGCTTTCCATTGCAAGCTACACTAAAAAAGCAACGCAATGAACTAAGAATTCAAACTGCTGTAAGATGTAAATCAACTGAAAGTGAATGAAAGACCATATTGTTGCCACCTGAAAGGACTCCTGACTAATACTGTCCCAAATGGACAAAAGATACATTGATTGTTTGATTGCTTCGGTCTTTATTGCCAGTCAGCTTATAGAATATTTTAACCCTTTAATGTCAAATGTGTCATATTTGATATTAGCTTCTGAGACTTTTTGGTTCACTTTATGGTAAAATAAACTTTGCTCAATACCTCGTTGTACAAAATCTGATACTTGAATTCAATCATTTTGACATATCACGTGGTAATAAATGGTAAACAAACAAACAAAAAAGTTGTTAGTTTTGTCTTACATTTTGTTAAAGGGCTAAATAAAGACTTCAGATAACAAAAATGGGCTTTTCTCCCCATTTTTTATTGGGCTGAGCTTTAAAGGGGTTCAAATGTTTATTTAGATTTTTTTGTGGACTATAATGTTATTGTATTGGATCACTGTCACCTTTCTCCCTCTACCCAACCATCCTCTGTTCTTACTTTATCCAGCTTGTGGTCACAGAGTTCTCCAGCAACAATTAAGAGCTTTATTGAATATTAAATACTTCTGGTAAACTCACTGTTTCCACCAGACCCTTCAGTTAACACAACGGACAGACACACTTTCATTATGAAGCATTTAACTAATGGCATAAATATTTCTGACCATAATAGGGATCAAAACTAAGTTAAAATGGGACCTAACAACATGACTGAATAAATGCAAATATAGCTTCAAGTTGGAAATTGGAAGTAGTTTGGAAAAATTACTGCCAAAAAACTTGTGCCTCCCCACTTTCTCGTAGTACGAAGAACCTGACAGCCATTTTCCTACAACCAACTGAACATGTGTCCACTGTCTTTGCCCATAAAACTTGGCAGCATTTCACTGCAGAGTTGATATTTATGACTTCCTCCCAAACTCATGTTGCTTTTCCTGATCATGATAGTGTAATGGTTTTATATACAAGGGCACCCAAGGGATAAAAGGTCACACTCATCCAACGGTGCTTTTAATTTCTGGCATTTATACATCCAGATTGTCTCTCTCTTTTTTTTTCTTTTTACTGATGATGATTTCCAGGCATAGTTCAGAACAATGTGCAAATCTTTGCTTGAAAAGTCTACGCCTTTGGAGTGTGCATCTTTTATACTCGAACCTGACACTCACCTTGTCACCAATTAATATGATGATTGAAGTATCTTTTGGGATAATGTTCATATGACATATTTCCATTTATTTACTGTTCATTTTTTAAATACAAGGAAGTTTGTTATTAAATGTGCTGACGATCATTTCCCTCATATTTGTACTGTCAAATGAAGGTTAATTTTAATGAGCAAATAACATAACTGAGGTTTTGTTGGCATTTTAGAAAAGTTCTAAGATTTTCTTGAAATGGGATTTGTTGTTCACTGTTTAATAGTTAGCCAAGTTAACAGTGCCCACCATTAATAATCATTATAATTATCCTCCTTTAAATTCTTTGTACAGCACTTTGAGTTACAAACTGTATGAAAAGTGATATTGATTGATTGATTGATTGATTGATTGATTGATTGATTGATTGATTGATTGATTGATTGATTGATTGATTGATTGATAATCTTTTAGAAAAGAAAGTTTGAAAAAGAAAGGAACAATACAAAAGCAAATATATGACAGAAATTAAATCTAAGGGGGAAAAAAAGATAAAACTTAGATTAAACAAGGTGCTCAACTCATGTGCATTGTCTTTTTTTCAAATGAAACAAACAAACTTAGTGTGCGAAGTTAGATGTGCCCAAAGTTTCTCACAAGATGTTGCACAATATCAGCAAAAACAAAGTACTCAGAATGGGAATTTATCACCTCCTTCCACTCAACAGCCCCCTTGGGAGTTTTCCTGAATGAGTCCCAGTCTGCTATGTAGCACAGCTATCTCGCTGACCTGCTGTGCCACCGACTACTTCAACCTGGAGTCCACACACTCTCCCTATACAACCACATCCTGGCAATAAATCACTGGACAGTCTGAGCTTCCTTGGAATGCTTGCAGAGCTGTCATATGATTGTTTGCAAGTCCAAGCAAGGTCCAAACCTTATCAGCGTCCAACACATCGATGCAGCTTAGATAAATGTGACAGTTTTAGCTGTGCTTGATTCCTATTGGCAATATTTTTTGTAAGGGGAGCACTAAAAGCTGCACCGCAGATCTGTTAAAATGTCGTGATCATCAGCATGTGCTGTGACACCAGGTGTACGTTTTTTATTCAAATCCACACCTGGAAACACATATTTTTGGTGTCCAAAAGTGGCATCATCAGTTCAAATAAATACCAAGCTCTCAGCCCTCAACTCACTCTTCTTAAAAGGATTTGAAATGCAAATTGAAAAAAAAATATTATTTCAGTCAGTCAAACCATGAAGCCCTTGCTTGGTGCAATTAAGTTAAAAGTTTTGATTTGTCAATCTTTGAATGCTAGTAGAATTTCTTACCCATGTTCACACCTAACTTCACATAACTATTCTACAGCATCTTACAGACTGCAAGACACATAGAATCTGAGGTCCACTTTGTGATGCAGTCTGAGTTACAGAGTGTATTTTGACATGTAAATATGGCCTTAAGCAAGCTTTCCACTGACCCCATCTGAGACTTGGGTGGGCTCCTGAAATGCCTCCCTTAATTTGACATGACCTGATTTGGAGGATTTCAGTGTTATTATTCCTCTTGGACGTGTGGACTCACATGCGAGGCGTGAGGTTGAGGGAGGTCTTCCTCGAGCTGTTATGAGAGCTGATGTGAGACAACAGTGGTCCGTGCCTGGAGCAAAACGAGAGGTGGATGTAGCAGGAGGGGTGGAAAAAAGGGCACATAAGTGACAGAGAGGAGCGAAGGGGGAAAAAGGGATGCAGGGAATGTGAATCAAACCTGTGTACTGCAGGCACAATCCACAGCATCTGAGGGGCAGAAGTGTCTCCTTTCCTTTCCTCATGCTGTTTCTCTCTCTGGTCCCCCAAAGGTATCTTACTATTGTTGTGTTGGAAGTTCCTGAGTTTTGACAGCTGTGCTTGGAGTGCTGTGACGGCAGTCTGGAGGGAAGGGTGTGTATGTCTGATTGTGTGTGTCAGATAGTGGATATAGACCCTTTGGTGAGCAGCGTCCTGGTATGCAAATATTAAAGTGTCTATCTCCTGAGGGTAATCCTGTTACTTGAATTTATGACGATGATAGTAATAATAAAGGATTGATATGTGAAACCATTTTTGGGCCAACAGTGCAGCTCAGCTTGCTCCATAGGAAACAAGTTGACATGTTATCTAACAACAGGTGAATAGGCAGGACAAAAACAAAAAATAAAGAAGCAAGAGTCTTCGGTTATTTTTCTGTCCTCTGAATCTGATGAACTTACACCTACTTCCAAGGTGCACGTTGAAGAGAAACAGCCTGAAGAGGTCAAACTCCAGAAACACGTGTAGCTCCAACAAATGAGTTGCGAGACCTTGATGAAGGCCACAAATTGTTGCCACAAGGCCAGAATATGTTGTGAGACCTTGATGAAGTCCACAAGTTGTCCTACTACAAGTGCTGCTGGAATTTTCCGGCTACATTAGAAAGAGCGTCTGCTAAATGCTAACGCTGTTTAACATAAATTATGCTAACCATATTCATTCAGAGAACTGACATGTTGTGTACTCAACACAGCTGAGGCTAATGGGAATGTCTTATTTGCAAGTATTTGGTTAAGAAACAATACCTTTATTTTTTTCACCAAACCATGCAAATATGGAAGAATAATTAAGATTAGGGATCGGGTCGTTAAGTTTGCCCTAATCATTGCACTGGAGAGAAAAGGGAGATGAGAAAATAGCAATTTATTCAAATTTATGCTGATTGTATCGAATTTCCTTAAAAACACCCAGTAGTAGTCTATATATCTCATTTAAACTGACAGTATTTATTCAGTGCTTTTCTATTCACTAACACTAACATCACTGCTCTGGCTACCTTAAAGGTACAGTGTGAAAGAATTACTGGCATCTAGTGGTAAATATGGGTATAAAAATGGCTTCAGATGTCAATTACGGTTGTGAATAGATGGTGGCCGTCAGTGGCCAAAATTCTTTCCTGTTGTAAGCATGTTTTCATCTAGTGGATCCAGTAGCCTCTGGTGCAGTGATGACTGCACTGAAGGTTTGTTTGTGCCTGTTGAGGCATTATTTATTTTAAACTGTGCTCTAGCACCTATCAAACAAAGCCGGTAGTGCAATTTTAAAGCTCAGAGGGGTCTCATTTTTAGAGGTGGAAAGTAACAAATTACATTTACTCAAGTTACTGTAATTGATTAGTTTTTGTGATTAATTTGTAATTTTTTGAAACAAGTAATTTTACTCAGATGGGTACTTTTACTTTTACTTGAGTAGAATTTAAGCAAAGTAAAGATACTTTTACTCAATCACAATTTTTCAGTATTTCTTCCACCTCTGCTGATTTTACAGAGTTGTTGTCCATTCAGAGACATCGTAGTAAAAATAGTGGCACAAATATGGAAGTTGTCATGTGGACCCACAGCAAATAAATACAAATGGCTCATTCTAAGATAATAAAAACATCACAGTTATTTTAGTAAAGCGACTAGATACAAATAGAAACTGTTTTTAATGGTATTTTAAATTTTTTCTGTCATTGGTTTTGTTACATGCTGCATCTTTAAATTTGTCAGCCTCAGGGTGATGAAAATTGAAAAGTTGGTGGAAACACCAAAGTTAATCGGATCCATCCTTTGACACAGTGCCAGTGCATAAATTCTTAACAAGTGAGATGTGGCTTTCAAAACCAAAGTTTCTGGCCATCCGACAGAGCAACAGGGATACCCATTAAGTCACAGTTGCAGCTACATCATAAGAGCAAGTGCTTATAGAAAATGAATGTTCCTCTGCACATATGCACCTGTACTTCAAGCAACTCACTAACCTAGCTATTCAACAAGGCATTCAAAATGGTGCAAGGGTCCCATTTACTCAACAATGTTGCAGCTGGTACACATTTTGCCCTGACTGGTGTAGCGGAGGGAGGCGATCTTGGGAATAAAGCAGGAATGTGTAGTGGGTGCTATGCAGCTGGTGATTGAGCCCTGCTGGGTCGCAGGGAGCAAGGCCAGGCCAGCCACATGAGCCTCAGCTGATTCACACCCCCGTTGCCATTCATATATATATACACACACACACACACAGCCCAGCCTACTTGCCTGTACGTATCTCTTGTACGATCAGAGAGGCCAAAACAGGATGTGTGTGAAAGAGACGGTGCTGAGTGATGATTGTAAAGCACAGAGCCAGTGGAAGGGTTATAAAGAGGCTTGATGCTAATCGAAAAAGACATGTTGTTAATCATTTTTAAGCCTGATAGCTTATTTGCCCACCCAGAGAGCTGCACTCTCTTCCGCAAAATTAGCAATAATCATGAGGGTCAACAGAGTTCTTCCAGTTCTCCCAAAAGCAACTGCTGGCCACATGTTAATGTTGCTGGCGCTGAACTAAAAACTTATAAGGAGGTTGCATTATCACAGACGGAGCTGAGTTCTTTCCTGTGAACCGAGAAGTTATTATTTCTTAACTGTAACTGACTCAACACCAATTAGCATCAAAGTAACCAGCTGTACTGTATTATGGTAATAACATGGTGAGCAATTTCGTATCACACTTATCAGTCTGTCCATGTCACACCATAAAATACTTACATGTCCAAGGGCCACGGAGTAGTTATGGTGAGCACCTTTCCCCCTTGTTTACTCTCCAAACAAGGAACCATGTCAGTTAATGGGGAGAAATACGGGAATATTTCAGGAAGAATGCCCGCACCTGCACTTCCTCCTCATCATTTCATGTTAAACACAGGGGGTTACATAACTCCCGCGCTGGATTCAGATGTGTTTACATTTGCAGCAAACGAAGTTGAGCATTCATGTCTTCATATAACTTACAGCCTTTAGAGAAAGCAGGGGCCAGGCTGACCCACAGTGACCCTCTGAGATGAAAGGAAGGGTAAAAGTCCATGTTTTAAGGCCCTGGTTCCAGTGCCATTATAGGTTTTGTTTGGGTCCTTCCCTGCTGTTTCTGGGACTCACTGAACATGTGGTTGAGTTGCTCTCACGTGCAATAATCAGTAAACATTCTTCTTTTCGTCCCCACCTCGAGCTTCTCTGAGAAGCTCATAAAAGCACAATACTTTCTGCGGTAATCAGCTGGGTCACACAAACACTCCCTGACATTCCGGCCAAAAAACATATGCCCATTTTATCATTAGCATTCAATGACTTTAGGGGGAAAACCTTTTATATAAGTTAAAAAAGAAAAAAAAGATGATCTAAAGGTTTATTCAAAGGACAAAAAATATCTTCTTATCTGCAATTTCATGCAGGAAATCTGTTAAATGAGGTGTAAGCAGTCTACAGTTTAAATGGCCAACTATATCTCTTCAAATGCACCTCAGATGTTCTCTGTCGTCTGTTCTTTGACTCCCTCTACTGGCTGCGGACATCACCTCTTTGATCATCAAAGCCCAACAGGATGCAACTTTTACTTCTACTCAAGCGAAAATAGATACACAACAAATAAATCACCTTTTAACTGAAAAAATGCTAAAATATGTATACAAACTATAAAATCTACATGTGCAAAAGAAAGCCGATGTGGCAAACGGCAGTTTTGCTTGAGCATGTAATTAGAGCAGTAGATGTGAGTCATGTATTATATATTACTGTGGGTTGAACTTGCTGAAAGATATTCTTCTTTTAAAGCATAAAGGTCAACATGTTGACATTGTACTCTGACAGTTTTTTTTCATCAAGGATTGCTATCAGTAATAACCTGTTTATAATTGATAGGAAAGTTATGTCACCTGTCGCAATAAACTATCCCATTAAAATTCCATACTTGGGTAATATGAGCTGCTATATTATGGCCTATTATTGCATATATCCATATGCTAAGGTAGATTTAAGAATGGGAAAACGCTACACCACAGCGGAAGAACTCAATACCATCTCAGCTGTGCTCACTCCATTGTGCACCATGTTATTAATAGTTGCTATGATACCCACATCCTCTCTTCCCACTTCTTTGTTAGCGCCTCCTGTGATTTAGGGCATCATATAAGCCCTACTGGGTTGGCCTTCTGGCCTCTTTTCTCACTGTTATTGTTGCTGCGATCAGGCCACGGTGTTTGGCTGCTCCAGCTGAGAAGAGAGCACCCACTGGGCTTTTCCCATGACGATGAGAACCGCTTTGGTCGGCCCAGTCAGCAAGCAGTGCGTAAGGGCCCAGAGCTGCTCCCACCTTCACTCTCTCCCCCTTCCCTGAGGCCTCATGAGCCACCAGCACCCCACCTCCTCTCCCTCTCATCCTCCCTCCGCCTCCTTTAAGCTCCCTCAAGTCATGATCTGGCCCGTAAATTAGTACTGGGAGAAAAATGGGTTTTGTAAGATGAAACTGGGTTTCGGTGTGTATCAGCACACGACTCAGGGGAGACAAGAGAGAAGAAGCAGGCTGTAAATCCATTGGAGTCCTCTGATAGCGCCTGTTTGCACAGTCACTGCCGCTTCCTTTGATCAAATGGCTGGGGGAGCGGGGGGTCGTGTGGCGCTGCCGAAGGTCAGCTATATATTACACTCCTAAAAGTGATTACTGAAATTCTTAAGTGAAACCATTCTGCTGCCAGGGTGTGCTCTAATCCCCTGCAGCGTTGTCTGGGCCGGGGCCGGGGCCGGGGCCTCTCTGAGGATCTGTGCGCCCAGCTCTCCTTTTCCCCCCTTCCCCACTTGTGTTTTTTATCATCAGGGCAGGCTGAAAAAGAGCCCCCACATGGAAACATGGCCTATCCAGTTGCAATATCAACTGCTGGGGCGCAGAGGAGAAGGAGAGAGAGAGGAAAGGTAGTGTCAGGGAACAGAAATATGCACACACTTCAAAGGCAGGGGCAGCAAATTAAGGGTTAGGCATTGGACACGACAGTAAGTGGCCTTTACATCAGAAACAGGGTAAACAATGTCTGGATTGTGTTTCGCTTATTTCTCTGTGTTGTTGCATAAAGACCCCCCCGGTTCTCCATCTGCACGCTGGCTGTGCTGTAGGTAGAGCACTAACACAACTCATTGAGGTTTTTGCCCCCCCCCCCCTTTCTTTTACAATCAGCAAATAACTTTCATCAATTGAGCCATTTAGACATGTTTTGTGCCTGTGCCACCAATGTCTTTAAATGAATGGAAAATCTGACACGTATTTGCAGAATGAATGAGTACAAGCATGTCATAAAGCCTCTGTTAAAATTCCCCAATTCATGACTAGTAGCTAATCCTTGCCACAGTGTTGCACCATATCAAATTAGCAACTTATAAAAAGAGAAGCCCTCATTTTAAGCATCATGCAGACAATAAGAGAAGTGTGTGTGAATGCATGGTTCCTAATGCAGCGGCATCGCAGTTAAGCTTCAGCCAGCCAACATGATCTAAACAAGAATTATGTGAAGTCATGCTCTATGAAACTTTATACACATTTGCTGATCATTACCCAAGATTGCTTTGTGTTAACTTTGGCAGACCTGCTTTTGGCTTTCAGGCTGAAAAAGGGATGATGTATTTCCTTTTATTTATTATTTGCACCGGGCTACTGAGAAGGAAAAATTGGGGGTCGGATTGGGTGGGAGGGGGGGGGGAGTTTGTGAGACTGGTATGCCTGCGACTGGTGCGTTGATGCCAGGAACAACGGCAGGAAAGTTGCCCCTCGGCCTCATTAGTGTGTAGAAAACAGTTCCCGGGAGACACAACAGAATGTAAATACATTTAAAACTCTGCACTGCAGGATGCTACATGCCAGACTCTCACATTTTCAGCTTTCCTTTTTCCTCCTTAAAATGAGAATATAAACGGCATTTAGTGCTGCAAGTGTGTAGGCTTCAAAAGAGTAGCAACCCCATGTTGCATGTCTCATAAATTCTAGTGAGAGAATTCAAAGAGAAATTTATCGAGCATGGCTTTCACACATGTTGACAGTAAAGAGGACCAACTGTGCACGGACTCTTGAGAATTTGTAAGAGCACATGGCCTTTTTCTGCTTTGAAACCCCCTTTTTGACCCTTTGTCTGCTTATGCTGAGTTTGTGCCCTTTCCATCATGCAAAAAGATAGGGAAGACATATATATGAGACACCGAAGGCCTTAGCTCTGTCTTAGTGTGTAAATAGTAAATGTCAGATATGCTGTCGTAAACATGAGGAGATCTATTTATTGGTGTCATATGATCAGGACTTGTAATGCAGTATTTCATCGACACTACTTAAACTATTACCCCCTGGAAGCAGGTGCACTGTTATTTTAAACAAGGCAGTGTATGGTAACATCATCATTTCCCATCATTTGTTCATAATACGAGCACGACTCTGCCATCTGTTTCCACACTGTACTGCCTTTTCTTCAGATGTTTGTACAGTAAGGGAGGTGTTTATGATCTCTGGATGCTGGCAGTTTCAGTGGAGAGAGGACTGTAGAGCACCTTTGGGACCCGGCATGCAGGACCACACTTTTGGCTCATTCGCCTATTGACACAGCTGCTATCATGCTGCAATGATCCAGTTCCAGGGGTGGTGAACCAATCCACAAGCACTTCCTTACAGGCACGTAAACACACATGGACTCACACATAACGTGGCTGTCTTTTTCTTTCAAATGTCACCAAGCACTCCTCAGACACAGCTTGATATTGGTTTTGCTGAAATGAAAGTACATTTGCTCTTTATTGTTGGTTCATTTGAGCGGCACAGCGATCTGGTGGCAAGCACGCAGTAACTTTACGTGAGGTTAGAAAAATAAAATCTAATTATTGTATTATTTACTAAAACTGACCTATTAAAGTATCGCTCAAGTTCCAAAAAGCAGGGGATGCTGTGTAAAATGTATAAAATGTAAAGAAAAACGGGATGCAATGATCTGCAAATATCATAAACCCATATTTTATTCCAATAGAAAATAGAAAACATTCGGAAAATGAATGTATCTGTATTTGATGGCAGCAACATCCAATTTAAAGTTGGGACAGAGCTATGGTGTCCATGGTTTCCACTCTTCTTCTAACAAAAGTCTATAAACATCTGGGAACTGAAGAGACCAGTTGCTGGACCTTTAGTTTCAACAATCCTGGATCATTTTGTCATATTTAATGATTCATGATGCACCAAATGTTTTAAAATGGTGATGGACTGGACTGGAATTAGGCCAGTCCAGCACCTAACTCTTCTACCAGAAATCCATGCTGTTGTAATACACGCAGTGTGTGGTTGTTGCCATGGTAGCTCCAATTGATGATGCCTTTCGAGAAGGATAAGCTGCCCGTTCCACAGTCTCTGCTGTACCTTCATACTAGAGATTCAGACTTTCGAAGTGAGCGAAGATATAAACAAGGATGGTTCCTTGCCTCTTCAGCCCTGAAAATGTGGCATCCATGATTTCAGAAGAACATTTTTTCCCTTTATCTTCACTTTAAATGAGCTTTGGCCCAGAGGAGACAGTTGTGTTTCTGGATCATGGTTATTTCTTTGTATTATAGAATTTAACCTGCATTTGTATATGACACAGCAAACTTGGATTTCTGGAAGTGTCTCTGAGCCCAAGCAGTGATTTTCATGACTGTTTTTAATTATTCCTGAAGACCCAGAGGTAACTGTCATCAAATACAGATTTTCAGCAGTGTACCTTCTGCACATAGATGTCTCTTGTGATACTATTATGTACCGTAGATCATTAAAGGTAGAATAGGAGAGCATCCAGGAGCATTTTTTTACTATATTGCTTAAAATCCCCTTCACACCACAATTGCAGCCAATTAATTAAATGCTGGGTGGTGGCCTCGGAGGGAAATCGAGGTTTGGACCTTTGAATTGTATATTTTCAAAATGTTGCTTGCTCAAACTGTTTTTCCAGGATCTCCTACCCTACCTTTAAATATTCTGTCTTAATCCTTACATTACTGTTTGTGCAGCTTTCTAAATTTCTTCTCATCTTCAATTCTGAGACTCTGCCTCTCTAAGGTGCTCTTTTTTTTAAATAACCAATCATGTTACTGACCTGTTGCCAGCTAACCCAATTGGTTGCCAAATGGTTCCCCCCAGCTGTCACTTTTAAACAGTCTTCATTTTCCTAACTTTTTGGAAAATATTTTCCATGAGTAAAATGTCTCATTTTCAACATTTGGCATCTCTCATATTCTATTGGAGATTTAATATAATATTGTAGCCAAATGGCCATTACTCAGAAAGACACCAGTAACAATAGAAGAGGTGGATAGTGTGCAAACTTTTTGAGTGGTTTGATAATGAACAGATATGAGTGTCAACAAGGCTAACGTCTGATCCAGTGTTTGACAGTTACTTTAGGTTTTCAGTCATTGTTCACTACTTCTACTGTTTGGTTAGGATTAGGCACTACCCCCCCTTCCAAATAAGAAAAGCACTATTTGTTCTGAGCATTCTCAATGTGGAAAAAATAACTTGCCTTTGAAGAATGTCTCCTCACTACCAGCTGCTGGTTGATTTAAATGTCCTCCTCCTCAAGACTATGTTAGCAGAATGGGATTCATCAAATCATAATTCCTTTTCATTTGCACTTTTATACTTGTCTGACTTTTTTTTATGATGTGCAGAGTCATCTGGTTACTGTACAGCTTCTCGGCAGAGCAGTGCTGGTCTTGAGTGATTGAGAAAAGCTGAAAACACAGAGTGAGAAAGTAAATAAAAATCTGTATGATAATATATTGCATCACTGGTAACTCTATCCAGTGCTGGGCCGTGGTGCACAGCAGTGAGCAGAACCCCCTTTATGTTGGGGGCCCAGGGAGATCTGCTGATAACATGGGGATTGATGTAGGCCATTAAAGGAGTGTGTGTACAGAGCTTGAGCAGTATGTTACATTTGGCGTCCACAACAGAACTGTATATCAGCATGTTGTCACCTGGGCTGATGTCACAGCAGGTCCTTCGGCTAAGAAAACACTCCCTCCGTCTTATGTGGGTGACCAACACAAAGTCATTCTCTACCTACTAAAGTGCTAATCGAGCTGAGGGGAGCGTTGTTTTAGGGTTTATGGCTGAAACGTAATCATAACCAAGTAGACACTGCTTGTGCCACAACAGAAATGTGTGAAGCAAAGATGGCTTTAAGGCCAAAGATTCACAAAGAAATGCAGAGTTGTACAAGAACACAAGGTTAAAAACAAGATTTTAATTCTTAGCCTATAGATCTGGTTTTATATGCTTTTTTAAAAAAATTTGAGAAATCTTCTTTCCTAATGAGACATTTTTTAAATCTTTTTATTTTATACACAACACTGAGGGCATTGAGAAAACCTGACAACCAGGTTTCAGTGAAAGGAGAAGACGATCAAACTTGACTATCTAGAGGAAGTAAAAGTCGTAAGGTTGTCTGTCAACAGCATCACACAGGTTTCATCTTTTTATGATCTCTCATTTCTGCAGGAAAATGTCAGCTGGTCTTGGAAGTGGCTTGTTACAGGATTGTTGCTTTTTGGACTCTCACAATGAAGATTTACTTGTAGTTTTTAAAAGTAGAATGAGAAGCAGAGCCCAGCTCTCAGTTTGGGTTTTAAAATTAGGCTTAAAACTTAAATTTTGACCAAGTGTCTCAGATGATAGAGCAGGTTGTCCAATGAATGGAAGGTTGGTGGTTTGAATCCCACTCCTTCAGTCATCTGTTGTGTCCCTCAGTGAGACATGGATCCAATATAAGTGCTGTAAGTTTTTGTCAGTAGTAAAGCACAATATAAAGCCATTATTAAAGCTTGTTGGGTGACCCTTAGCCACCCCTTTAGTTATCCTTCTATATGCAGCCCCACCAAGTCCAGTATAGACTGCCTCGCTGGGGGGGGGTCTCATGATGTACTTTTTTTTTTTTTTAATCTATATATACACATCATGACATTATAACTGTCATTAACCAGTGTTTGCCTTTTCTCTCTCAGCAGGTATCCCTGCCCTATGAGTGATGGTGCTGTTGACCCTCTGGCCTGTCTTCTCCTCCCCTAACCAGTTGAGGCAGATGGCCGCCCTTCCTGACTCTTGTTCTGCTGGAGGTTTTCCCTCCTGGGAAAAGGATGTTCTTTTTTCCTCTCCACTGTCACCCACAGCCCTGTGCATGTTCAGGAATTTAATCAAAGAGAAGATTTAATGCAACTGTTGGTTCCCTTAGCAAGGCAATCATTTTTAGGAATTGGCTCAAGTGAACGTTTGTCAAAAATAGGACTAATGTGGATTTAACTGGATTATAATTGGACTAATGTGAACTGTGAGTAAAGTCCCTTGAGATGACTTTGTTGTGAATTGTGTCCAGATAAAAGGCAAAGAGATGTTTTGTGCTCTTAATGGCAAACATAGGTTTCAACAGGTGCAGGGTCCACAGGAGTAACTAGAACAATAGAAAAGGAGGGAGGCCCGCACACTAAAAACAATAAAGGCTATGGGATGCAAAAATAGTTTATTACATGGTGCTCAGTGCACAAAAAAATAAGTGCGGAAAAGTGAACGTTTGTCATAAACTGGACTAATGTGGATTGTAGTGAATTGAACTGTGAGTAAAGTCCCTTGAGATGACTTTGTTGTGAATTGGCAACATGATTTTGAATTGAACTAACTGAAGGTCCAGTTGATGAAAGTTTAGTAAACTTACATACCAGTTTGCTGCGATTCATGTCAAGTTTTCCCCTCCTTCTCCATTGTTTGTACTATTTTCACAAACATTAGTGAATATTTGGCATGACCATCTTTAATCATCAACACAGCCGAAACCTTCTTAGACAATATTTCTCTTAATTTTTCTCAGTAGTTTAAAAAAAAACAGTTTTCCATTCTATGTGAAGATGATCCCACACTGCTGAGCTGTGGAGGAGCACTGAGGAGGATTCATCACCCAACAGACCTATTCCTACTGATTTGCAGTACAGTTTTTATTTGGCATACCTAAGGCCTTTCTCCTCGTTTCCCCTCTTTAAAAATGGCTTCTTAACAGCCATCCATTCACAGAGATCATGTCCGATAGGGCTTCGGTGAGCAGTGGATGGATCAATTGAAGTTATAGATGCAACTCTGAGCTCTTGTGTCAACTCTTCTCATATTAGATATTAACCAAAAAAGCTGGCTAACTTTGACTAACATCTCTGGTAATCACCTTGTTAATGGAAAAACAGTAAAGTGTTAAAAGAATTTAAAACGGGATGTTTGCAAGACCACACTGGTTCATCTCTTGTGTCAGGTGCCTTTGTCATGGGTCAATGCGACATGGATTTACTAACCAAAACAAATTTTCCTCTGTAAAAGCTCACACTTTGGAAGCCCGGAGAACTATTACACGAGACTACTGTAAAGGAATACAAGAAAGTGACTTATTGGAGGCCAAAAATAAAGAAACAAGGGGTAGCAAAAGACTTTTGCACCGTCCTGTACTTGGACAACTAACAAGTTTTTATTCAATGAATCCCTGTTAATCGAAGCCTTCAAACATTAAACTAATTTCTTATAAATCTGAATTGCAAGAAAAAGAAATTAAACATGGAAAAATAAAATCACAATTACTTCGCAAATGCTGCCAGCATCCTAGTTGAAGACACAGCAGGACTTCCCTAGAGCTCCGGTGCTTCGACACCAATGGGCCAGAGGATACCTCGTACGGCAAAAATGACCACACATGCAGGTTCAATACGTTAAAAAATATTTAATAACTGCAGTCAGTGGAGAAATGAAAACAAGCATTAGAAACAGCCGAGTCTGTCAGCACTGTAGGTCACTAAAAATAAAAGATAATGAAAAGAATTATTTTTCATTTCAAGTAAATTGTAAAAATAACAAAAGCCTCTGTATAACAACAGTGTTGGCAAGAGGTCTGATGAAACGGCTTCACTATGTGGCATGCTGAGCCAAGAAAGCTCGGATTCTCTGTAGAAGCTCTTTCTTGACGCTGTCTGGCACCGAGGCTGCAAGACAAAACCATACGGTGATGAGTCATTGCTTTATATGTTCAGTGTTGACGCTTCCGTTTCCTTACTGCAAGTCTAGTCTGACGAGTAAAGCATGCAAACAGTTAACTACAGAGCAGAGCTTCTGCCTGGATGCTCGGCTTTCATCCAAACATTTTTACTTGCAAGTATTGATCAACAAAGGTGTAACAGGTCTTCTATAGCTTGAGTGTATGGCATTGAGGGGAGGGGCAGAAACTTTACAGACTCAGGCTGTGTACTGTGAAGTAGTTACCTCTTCCTTTAGGAGTTATCTCAACAACAAGGTCCTCCACTGTGACGTGCTCCAAACCCTTTTCTTTGATGACCTCTGCAAATTAATACATGCAAATTAGATCTTAAAAATAAACCCGAACAGAAAATTCTGTCTCTGATTCATAGACCAATCACCCGTCTCCAATTTCATTTCTGTGTTAACATACAGGATCTTCCACTTTGTTGGACCGAAGCTGATGTTTTTTCAACTGCTAATTGGTGTCGAGTCTGTCAGATTGGCTGTTCAAGTGTTCACATAAATACTTCATCAAAGGATGCAGGTAAAAAACAATTCATATGATGATGGTAACACCGGAAAACATCAGGATTTGAGTTTAGACAAACAGTTTTCTTAATGTTCCTTTTTTTTTTTTTTTTTTTGTTGAACAACGCATGGAGTTCTGCTGCATTCAACGCTACAGTTCTGATCCTCTTGTGCTGGGGTCCATTGTGCTTTGTAGCTGGAAGTTGTCTCTGCAATCTGTTCAAGTTCAGTTTTATTCTTCTGATGCTGGCGATGTTTTTTTTTCCTTCTTTTTCTGTGATACTACCAAAATAGAAATGCATACATGTAACTAAAAAAAACAAATGGATGCTGAATTGTTAGAGAAGAAAAATAATCTTTTTAGTCTCCTTTCTGAATCTTCTTTCAATAATCTTTGGTTTTACATAGGACATAAATATATTATTCATTGAAATAGGGTGCACCCTCTGCTTCTGTACAACAGTGAAATTGAATTTGTGTCCATGATGTCCGCTACTTACTCGAAATGAGACCATAAAAATAGATCATAGTTTTTTTTTCATCTTTTACTCCCTGCACCCTACATTAGATGATACTGTAAAAGCATCAGATAAACAGCAGCTTTGTTTACTGTACAGAAAAACAAACAACATGATGATAAAGCCCCTGTAAGAAACACCAGCAAACCCAGCTTCTCTCTATTGAGTCGGGTTTTTTTTGCAATCCATTTAATCTGATTTTTGGCATGTGTGTCAACAACACTGTCGTGTTTACCTTTGCAATGAGCTTTCATTTGGTCCTTCCATCCACACTCAGTGAGTTTAGCTCTCAGCAACTCCTTTAGTCTGTCAATGAGAAACAACAACACATGAGCAAATGGGTTCCTAATGCTCATCGCCTTCCTGACAGCTGAAATATTCATTTTAATGAAAACACAAGACAGTTTTTGGACTGAATATGAGCACCGCTCTGCCATGCGGACAGTTTATTAAGGTTGACATGTAAAGAGCTGCCCTGCTTTTTGTTGCAAGTACTGAAACTATTTCAGTTGAATATTGATGCTATTTGCCAGGTTAGTTTTCCTTTTGAACATGTAGCTCCACACAATGTTCAGCAGCTTGTGCAGGATTATTGTCTGTACAATCAGCAGCTCCAAGGGCTCCAGACCTATCAACATTATGGAACCAGCCTCCTTGATCAGTTTGTTTAGTTTCTTTAAGTCTCTGGTTCTGATGCTGCTGATTCAGCAGATGGCTGCAAAGCAGATTGCACTTTCCAAAAAAAAAAAAAACTTATAGATGATATGCAACATTCATTTATTTTTCTGGTCTGTTCTGTCTGTAAACTGAAGCTACGCATATTTAGAATTAAACATCAGCAACCGAGGGAGGGGAAACAAGTTATTCCCTAAGTATTCCCAATGCTGTGCACTGTGAGAAAATGTTCAAGATATTCTACAGCTCCTAACTTTATCCAGGGGAGATCATCGTACATGCAAGTAGAGCCACATTCAGCACAGACGCTCTCTTTAAGCTACCTGAATGGTGGTTTTGTCTTATGCTGTGGTTAAAAAAAAATCAGGATATTAGAGCAACACAACAGTCCAGAAATGCTCTAATTCAGGGATCCCCAACTCCAGTCCTCAAGGCTTACTGTCTCGCAGACACCACTCAAATTGATGGGTCAATAGCAGACTTGTACAGAGGTTGTCAAAGGTCCATAGAATTTGAATCCGGTATGTTGCAGCAGAGAAATATTTGCTGGGGACCAGGGTTGGGATCACTAACAGGTTAATATGTCAACTTGTCGACATGTGGGCTGCTTTTCAGTCATATTTAGCCATTTGACAAACGACACAGAAAAATATGGGATCAAACGCCGCCCTTTAAAGAATTTATTTGTATTAATAAAATAAAAAAGCAAAAGGATGAAAATTTTTGTTCAAGTTAAAGAAGCACTACATAGCTCTGCAACTTTAAAACTCTGTGCTTCTGACTTGTTTTGATGGAAATGTGACATTTATAATGTAAAATCCTGGAGCCGCCGGTGCCCAGCGGTGTTCCAAGCCTGACAAATCACACTTCAGTTTTTTTTTTGTGGCCCCAGCATATCACTTCACAGCACCACGTTACACGTTAGCAACTGGATATCAACATCCTGGCAATTTTAGTTGTGCACCGTGGCTGATTCAACAAAGAAACCCAAGAAGATATTATCAGGGGAAGTGAGAAAAGGAAAGATAGATAATGTCAGAGAAAGAGATAAAACGACTGGTTTTTACCGTCTGGAGAGACAAGATACAAGACAGATGCTTTATTAGCTGCAGTTAGAGGGCACCTCAGTGGGGCTTTAACATAGTTTTCTAAAATGCAACAAAAACTGAAATATCATGTAATTATAAAAGATATCTAGAACAAAATGGCAGTGAAACACAAAGTTTAGCTAGAAGTCCGTTTGCCATTCTGCAACATCACCCTTGCTTTTAATTACACCTTTTAACCTATTCAAAAACTAATTGTTTTCAATTTTGCAAGAGGAAATTGTGTCTGTTCTTGCTGAATACAAGATTTCCGCTGCTAAGCTGTTCTTTATTTGTAGTTTTCTGATGCTCCATCTCAAAAGGCTCCAGTTTAAAAGAAGACAGATCTGGGGCCTCTTCCAGAAAGGAGGTTCAACTAACTCGGAGTTTAAAAAGAAACTCTGGGTCAACTTACTCTGAGCTGAGCATCTCTGAGTTTTCAGTTCCAGAACAGCTGCTTTGAGTTAGCAGCTATGTGGACTAAGATTAATCTCCTTCACGTGAGGAGGAAAGGATGAAGAGGAGACTAATAGCAGATCTCTAGCACACATTTATGGAATTATGATTTCAGACATGTGAGGACTTTCCTCATGACTCCACCGTTGTCTCTCTAAAATCTTTCGTGTTGCCAACGTTATAAAGAAATGTTTCATTTACAAAGAAGTATGAAGTCTCACAAAGCAAACTACAAATCT
>JAOXYM010000006.1:24936384-24966068 GCA_028567055.1 Leptatherina wallacei | reverse complement strand
GATTAATCAGGTTGGCCAGTAATGAGAGACAGGAAACAAAGGAGCTGTATTAAGTTCAGGAAGTATTGGAGTTGTGCAACAAACCCATTGACAGCAGACAGAGTAATCCACAACCCTTGGGAGGCTACCTATTAGCTTCTCCAAACCTAGCTCAAGCATCTCCATACTAATGGACAACAGAGGTCACCAGCATAGAAAAGCTAGTTATTAGCCTCTCCAATGCTAACCCACATTTCGGACAATAGATGATCCAATGAGTAGCTACATTAGATACAGAAATTGCTGCCCATGTAGAATGAGTGGGTCACCACCGCCTGCAGTTATCGGTGCAGGCTTGATCATTGTTCAGATCAGTATCTGGCTTTTGGATCGCTTCCTGCTACAAGTATGTAGCCAACGCTGATGTTCATGTTGATTTTTGTTCTTTCTGATCTGTGTAATGTAGTTCCAAAAATAAATTCTGTGCTACAAATCAATTTAATGTATTTTTTCTCAAGGCAAAAAAAAAAAAAGAATATTTCCCAAAATATTTCCTTAATATTATTATCATGGCATATTTCCATATGCCATGGTAGCTTAAAATACTTTTCCAGAAATTGCCATGCTTAATATAAAAACAACACATATTCTCCTTCAGTCCTTCAAGAACTCACATCTAGTCTTCCTGCCAGGACATAAACACGTAGTGTTGCAGTAATTACTGTACACCTTATTTTCATAATCCTTGAGAAAGCCAGCAGTAGAGCGATAACGACATGGGGCACATTTCCGTCAACACTGTGCTTTAACCATGACAGCTCCAGCTGATGAGGGAGCATCAGGAAGATGATTTGAGCTGTATCAGCCTGCTTTTGCGTGACCTGCCCTCCATTACCATTTTTTTCTCTTAAGCACTATCCTGATAAGCCAACGTCTCCTCAAGTTCGACTGAAAGAGGCTGACAGCTTATTCACAGTAAGAAAAAAAAAAAAAGGTAAAAGCCTGTGTGCAATTTGGAAACAGATAGCAAACAGGTGAACTATGTGTGGTTCTGTATGTGCTGCCACTTGAATGAAATGTAAATGTCAAATTTCTTTTGAAAACCTTTCCTGAAGATGTATAATGTGCACTTCATCCAGCCTGGTGAATCGTATTAAAAGGCTTTTGAGACATGGGCTTTGCTTTGGAGTAGCATGAAAATACTGTTTGAAATGAGTTATGGTATTGATATTCCAACATAAAATCTTTTCTCTGGCTGGTTGCGTATTGATCAATCTTTCTTTTCAAACTTAGCTTTGCTGATGTGAACACCTGACCACTGCTTGCTGCCCTCATAGTAGTAAGTAAGGATCTTTATTTCTCTGTCACAACCAGTAAGACACCAGGCACAACAGGGTCCAGCAGCGACTGACATTTCTCCTGTCACGCCAACCCGTTTGGTACAAACCAAAGCTGAGCAGACAGACACCCCCTGCTAAATTTCACCACCTTCAACACAGCTGGAGAGCACTTCTGACAAGTTGGACAGTGTTATATCTTTGCTGAGATTTGAATGACTGCTGCTCTACATGTGAAATAGTCTCCTGCTGGTTACTGTGTTCATGACTTTGTCTTGAACTAAACACATTGCACGGATTGCCACCTTAAATCACAAATTCAGTCAAGTGTTAAACTTGATCTTCTGTTACAGAAAGGTCAATCATTATCATCATCTAAAATTTTAAGACGAAATCAGTTTATTTCTCAGTGGATTTTCCTCTGGAGTATATAGTCTCAACTTCCATAACTTTACACTTATTTTGACACAACTGTCCAACTGCAACATGTCTTCACAATGTTGACCTTTGGAGTATGGAGAAAAAGAAGAAGCTATTGCAGCCTGTCAAATGTGTAAGACTACCAACACCATGTGAAATGCTGCCGTCTTCTTAATGTAACAATGTTGATTATCGGTGTACTTAAGATACCTTTAAAATGTACTTTCTTTCAAATTTGAATGCTTGACATTTTAAACTTGTACAGATCATTTGATTGATGAGGTTACACTGTAGCAGCAGCCGACATTCCACACCACATTTCCTGATAATCAGCTATTTATCTTGAGATCCAGTTCGATCATACAAGGAAATTCATAAATCTGGTGATCAATATGAAGATAACTGGCACACAGTGACATGTGGATGTTATGCTCTAAATCTGAGTCACATTCAGATGAAGCAGAAGATGAAGACGATACCAGTTGATCCTTGTATAAAACAAAGCTGATAGCAATGTTTTGTTAAATTTGTTTGTTTAGCAAAAAAAAAGGGGTGGGTAAGAAATGTTTTTATCTAGCTTACATACGCACATGTAGCCAACTAGCTTCTACTACGACTGTCAAAATTTGAATGCAGTTTAATAATATAGCAATAAGGTTTGATTCATTATTTTATATGTAGTAATGCTTTGTGTATCAAAAATAGAATTTGTAGGTTATAATAATAATAATAATATTTCTATCCAAATCCTATTTTCAGAAAAGTTGACTAGATTTCTGAAGTACAAAATATGAATTTGTCATTTAGATTCTTATCATAAGAAATTATTGACATGGTCTTAGCTGCTCCATTGTGTGTTGTTGGTCCTTTTTTTCCTTTGGTATTTGGAAAAAAATGAAGTCAGACTTGGACTTATCAGATTATAGAACATGTGGTCACATGTGGTCAATTCTATCAGGGATGAGCTTGAGCCCCCAAAACTCAGCAGCATTTCTAAAGTTGATATGTAACTTCCTCCATGTTTTGTACAGTTTCAGGTTACATTTCTGGATGCAACAGTGGACTGTGTTGAGTAACAATGACTTTTCAAGGTATTTCTAAGCCCATGTGGATATGCTGATCACAGTATAATAGTTTCTCATGGAGTGCCACCTAAAGGCTGAAAGGTCAAACACACCTGACATTCGTTTCTGTCCTCAGTCTTGACATTTCCCCAGACTGCTAGGGGATTGTTTGTCTTAACCTGCTGATGGTTCTCTGAGTTTAACACAAAGTATTTAGCCACAACCCACTCTTGCTAAGAAATACTGAGCATTTGATGGAGTCAATTCTGATACCCTTACCTGTTACCAAAACATCTGATGTAAAGTTTTCCCGAACTGTCTTACTTCTATTACTATAAGTGTGTTTATAAACTTTTTTTCCCCATTGCTCTCATCAAATTTTAGATTTGTTTAAATTTTCTCAATACAACAAAGTTGGCAAGCAAGGACACTGAAAATAATTTCATGTGCACTTCTATTTACAATGAAAATATTACCATAGATAAAAATACATGACAGACTTAAGTTTCATTTCACTTTAGAAAACTTCGAAACATTTCTTGAAGTGGGCTTTTGCTTATGTTTACTTTTTCTGTGTAAGGAATACATTTTACAGTTACTTTTCATGCTGAATAAATATTTACACAGGTCTTTTTGCTTTCAGTTTAATATTTCACCATATTCACTGAAAACACACTTCAAGCTAAATGTAATTATCTTGCAAAATCACATTTATTAGACAGTTTGAGCTTTGCAAGCCCTCATAACCCATTACCTTACACAAATCCTACTCCTCATCTTACTACCACAGCTCAGGGTTTTTGTTTTGTAAGATTTAATAATGTGATCGGGTAAGCTCCAGTTATTTAGACACTGTGGTCATGGTGACAGGAATACATAGTAGAAATGATTTACTGTCAAACAGCAACGTTTTAAAAAAAACAGGAGTCTTTTTCCTTCACACATGACTCATCAGGCTGAATTTGTAATTGAATCTATAATTATATTAGGGAGGAGAAAGCTTTCTACAAAAGCTGAGCATATTCAAACTTCTCAAAGGAAGAGCTTTGAAAGTCGGATTACTGCCTCAAAGCTCAGTAATTGATTTTCTGTCTTATATCTCCAAAGTCGTCTTGCTGACTCACTCTCTCTGCCTCTCTGATCTCTTTGGCTACTTGTCCTCGTTTGTCTATGCTCACCACCTCACTCAGTCATCCAGCAGCCCTGTCCTCATTAATCAGGCATAAGGGCAGCATGAAGAACAAGGGTAGCTTACTGTTCACTGTCAGGAGCCTGCTGCACTGAGCTCACGCTTGCTTGGGTGCTTACTCATCTTTCTACCTGCTAAACTGACTGCCTGCCTCCCCGACTATCCGCCTGTCTGAATGTAGGTGACTGTACACCAGCAGGGTTTAATCAGCCTTAAAGGACAGTGGTTTTGTCATGGAGCTTTGCCTCCATGTTCATCAGACCTTCACAGACCAGTGCAGTTGCTCTCTGGGCTTTACCTTAGTTGCTCCTACGATTTTGTCACAACCTGTTTCTCACTGTTCTAATCAGAAGTGACAGGCTCATAAAACTTGAGATTTATAATCCGTCACAAGTAATCAATGAAATTATGAGGAGAGGAGTGTCGTTTAGTTGATGATTATGTGTCAGATAAAAGTAAAAGTTAAGCAGAGGTTATGACACATGCTGAATATGCAGGCAGACTAACTCCTCGAAAAAATTAAATAAAATAAAGTAGCATGAACCCAAAATAAATCATTTCACTCCCTCAGGCACCACAAGAAAGACTGAGGGGAATGGATGGGTGAGGTAAGCAAAAGCTGCTCTAGGCTTGAAGACTCAGGTGGAACACAGCTAGTAAACGACACACATGAGAGTTTTTTTCTCTGTTGCTGTCAAGCTGAATCCCACCTTTACATGTTGTTCTCTGAATTAAAGGGGAGTGGGACCTGCCCGAGGTTCTATTCTCATCTGTATATTACAGAAAACACGGTTGTATCATAGGGGAGTCTTTTATATTTGCACGAAATCTAGTCGGCTGCTACCTGAAATGGAGCAGGTACTAAGACATGCAAGATTATGATCACAAGAACCCCATTGTCAAGTTATGAAGCGTCACAAGAAGGACTTTGGCAACGCGCAAGTTTAAATAACTTGCATCTTATTCGAGTAGTAAAGGGTTTTAGGCAGGGGTTAAATTGGGATTTGTTTTGTGAGAGTGCTCTGTGGTTTCAGGGTTGCAATCGGTATGCTGCATGTGTGCATGTAGACTTATAAGATCTGACTGGTGTTGTTTGACAAACTGTAAATAAAACAAGGTGACACATCCCCCTGGTCTGCACACCATTCAGACTTTCTAGACACTTGGTGTGTAAAGCTGATAAAATCTTGCTTAAAGTTCACAGTTTTGTATCTGCATTAACTCCAACAATGGTATAGTTCCCACAATGAGAATAATATTATAAAGAAATATGAGCGCAATTATCTTTTAATAGTTACATTAAACTGGAATAAACTGGAAAACAAATCAAAATAATTTACAGACTTCCAAATTCTTGTCAAAATGTCCAAAAAGTCACATAATATTTTAGTCACCACTGTCTAACAAAATTGAAAAATACCTTATACTACAAAACAACCCATCTATGATATAATGTGAAGAAGTCTGAGTTCAATTATTTCTACACATAATTATGAGTTATTTTCCTCCGGTGGTGTGAAATAATATCTCCTGCTTTACATCCCTGTTTCACCCCCAAATGTGAAAGTAAAGAATCACCACCTTCAGGTTTTTTTGTTGCCACCGCAAAAAAATTTCAATTAGAAAATTTAATACATGAAAATACCACAAATGGATGAAAGTGTCAGTTCTTCAAGCTTCTCCTGCTTACTTGATGAACACAAAAGTTTACTTGCGCTTAAAGTCCAGTAAAAAGGTTTGTGTGAAGGAGGACTCCCAGTCAGAGGAAGGACACGGCGGTGCTAAGTGTGGAGGTGGAGGAATAGAAGCAGGAATAATCTGATGCACGGTCGTTGAGAAATGGCCCTTGGATATCTTCTGCTTGATCAGGATATCTGTCAAGTCCAGCAGAGAAAAATGGCTTGCATTCAGAAACCAAAGGGTTCCTTTGGATTGAGAATTCTGGACGTAAGGTGAAGGTGTGCTTCTCCAGATGGATTATTGTGGTTGCAGATGAGTATCTTCTTATTTGAGCAAGAGAACAGAAGAAATCACAAAATGTTCCGCCCAAATTGTTTTTGAAAATAGTTTAATTAAAGAATTTCAGTCTCCTTTATTTATTAGCAACACTTCCTCTATTTACCTGAAGTCTTCGGTACAATATTTTTTCAGCCAATACATCCTGTCCAGTGTGAAGAAGGGACCTGCTGTACTGGGAAAAGAAAAGAAAATTAGACTATTCAGTAATGTGGCACAAGCTAAAGATGACAAATGAGCTGTTAATTGTACAAAAGTTAATTAAATGTGAGCACCTCCAAATAGTAGACGTGAGTGTAAAGGTGAATGAGGGTTTACATAAACAACATTTAATGCTGTATGTCCATCGCCGGAGGCAGGTGCATGTAAATGAAGCTCCAAACACTGTCTCTCTTCATCAACCAGAGATGCAGCCTCTGCCTTGAGCAAGATTTTTAACTTTAACCCTGACATATGACTTCATCTTAAAAATATAAATCAGCTGATTTCTCCTACATGCTGCTAAATAATATTCTGAGGTCTTAAACTTAGTCTCTGAGTTGGTCGGAAATACCTGCGTAATAATGTTCTGGCAGTCTGTGATCTAATCTAGTCAAATCTAGTCAGTTTAATGCACATCAGCTTGTTTTCATCACATCATCACACGCTCTGCTATGAACAAGTCTGGTGTTGCCTCCAGAGCCAGTGGGAGCTCTGCTCCTCTGGTCCACACTGAAAAAGGACATGAGTTTTGTCTTTTGATGCCAGCTGATAAAAACCTATACAAGTCATGGTTGCATCACTGCAGTTGGGCGATCATGTGTGAACAGAGTACATGTACATAGCTTCCCCTGCTGCTGCGCCAACAATGACCTCCACTGTCCTCCACTGTCCTCCACTGTCCTGACCTCCTCCAATGAATGAATTGGCTCGAATGAACACAGGTATTATAAACCGGATTGAATTTGTTTTTGTTGGATCACAGTGAATTGGCTTGAATTGATGAATTGCCTTGCGATTGCTATTGTGAATTGGAAGATGAATGGAATTGTGGACAGACATACCATTGCCATATTTGTGTGACAAAAATACAAATTTGTTGGAAATCAACATAAAAAGCAAAAATTTTTACTCTCTCCCCCAAGATGGTGCTCATTGGCATGCTCTCGGTGTCACCAAGCTCAGCCACCATGTTTAGTTTGGTGGCTTCTAAACACACAGCTGCTACAAAGCAAGATGAAAAATAGTCAGAGCATATGTTACCATGGTGATTCACTGTAAAGGAAAAGGCAAATCCAACAAGGCACAGGTTGATGTCAACGGGGAAGGTGGAGAACAGGCTATCTGCTCACCTGTGGATGCAAAAAAAATAACTCATCAAACAGATGTGATGCAAGAAGCTGCTGTCATGTCATCTGTCCATCTGGTCATGCCCCCCCCCCCCCCCCCCCCCCCCCCCCCCATCTTTGCAAACTGTATATTTTGAACCATGTTTTCATTTTATGGTTATTGAGGCATTTTATCTGATCTTTCTTTTGTTGCATGCTTTTCACATTCTTCTGTTGTCAAAGGATTTCTAGTTTTAAAGTCTACAAGGATATTAATAGCTACAGTAAGATTTAAAAGCTGTAAGGATAAGAAAAGTGTGAAACACATACACACAGATTGTATCTGTGTTTCAGTCTTTTCTCCAACTTCTCTAGCCTTAGTTACACCTCTCTGCCATAGAAAAAAAACACACTAGATGTGAACACTTATCCAAGAGTGTTCACACTTCCTTTTCCTGCCTCTGCTGATGTTTTCATATGAATGAAATGAAAAACCGGAGAAAGTTTCTGAGCAGCAGAAACATGTAGAGTGTTGCTATAGAAACTCATACACACACTCCAATCTGCCTCTGCACAGCCAGAGAAAAGATGCTGCAGTGCAGCAGCTGCAACACCTGTTAAGTTAGCTCCTCAGTTCTGGGAGCACAGCTCCAATAAGGGGTCAGAATAATCCAGCTGTTGTTTACAATGATTATTTCTCCGTTTCCTTATTTTTCAGAAAACCTTACTGGTCTATCACAGTGCTTCTCTCTTGTCTGTATATATGTAGGCCTATATCTTATCTATGGATCTTGTCGCTTATTTGTCGTCATCAGTAATCAGTTTTCACTGTGGGTAAAAACGGATGTGTTGCACGAGAAAAGAAGGAATTGCATGAGTCTCACGCTCATTGTGTAAGAGTTGGCAGCCCTGATTACCCAACTAGCTTGCTTTATAAGAATAAACTTTGTTCCAGACACACAGAGCTCTGGAAAAAAATTGGCATACTAACTTGCTTCCGAAATAATATAAGCTTTTTATTGTAAAAAAAACAAGCATTCCTTTATCGGCCAAAAGCATTCTCCAGGTAAAATAAAAAAATCACTTAGATTAATATTGTTTTAGTTATTTTCTTTTAATAGAGTGTCTTTGCTGTTAACCGGGTTGGTTGGTGCCGAAGCAAAGGTAGAGTTTGTGTGTCACAAGATTCTTCAATTGTTATTGTGTTTTTCTTATACTTCTACAAGTCTCTTTGTCCGTTTTACTGCCAGTCTTATTCATCTTCTTCTTCCTTCTTCTTATTCGGCTGTGTCTATATGCCCACCCTAAGCCCTCATTCACTACATAGGGCTGCAATAGCATACTATATAGGGCACTCATTCTGTTTGCGGTTCGGACACGAAGCTCACTACTTTCTCCCTGCCACAGATTACTTGACTACCAACTGTCACCACAGCAACCCTGATGCCTTGAATACGTCGTTCCAAATGAAATCCAAACTCTTATGTGAAAATACATCTTATCCTTATAATGTATTTTATTCTCTCTTTGTTTCATGTCTGTTCAATATTAAATGAATGGTCCATAGTTTATTTTAACCTGCTTTGACGTTCGTGCCACTCGTTACTTGATGTGGCATCTTCCATCGGAGAAATGGTGTCAGTTTTAAATTCAAGCATCTCCTTACTAACACGAAAACGACGGCAGATAATAAGATGGATGGGGAGAATGCTGCTTGTTGCGTTAGCAAGACATCACGTTAGCTCCTGCCCACAATGCATTGTGGTCGTTAATGACCCAGATCGTGAGCATCGATGCTCACTACTTTTCAAGATGCATTGTGGCTAATTTTGAGGGCACCATTTTTTTCTCTCTTGACATTCGGACACCCCTACAAAATGGCGTGACCCCTATATAGGACACTATGTATAGGGAATAGGGTACACATTCGGACACAGCCTTCTTCTTCTTCTTCTTCTTCACAGGGCAGACTAGACAAGATGGTGACTCATGTCCCATCTCCTGGTACAATTACAGTAAAATGCAGTGTGTCATCATTGTATTTCAGGTGTATATCTCAGCTCCATAAGCGTTTTTCATCTTAGTTAATACAGTATGACAAAGTATATGTGCTTAAGTGGAGCTTATACCACTGAACTCATGTAGTCCCTATGATGACAGTAAACAATGGCAGTTTCCTTTGACTAGGTTCAACTCTCTCCAGAAAAAGGGCAGCATAGGACCACACTGAAAGCATCTTGCTGGGTTAAGACGTGTAAAAGCTGACAACTCTTTTAGATTTATGTTTTGTACCCTTTTGTAACTGAAGCTGAAGTACACCCTCTGCATTAATACATGATAGTAAGGGGTCCTTGCAGAGTAAGACAATGTTTATAGCTGACCTTATTGCACAGCTGGCTAGCAGTGCACGTGGTGGGAGAGTTTTCTCTAATTGCAACAGGAAATGAATGTTGTGCAGGAGGTATCTATATTAAGCCACAGGTATCTGTTAAGTGAGTGGTTTTCAAAAAGGTCAGGACATCTTTCTCTGCTCTCACGCTGATGCCTTGTTGTGCAAAAACCAAACAAACAAGCTCAAGGGTCTCTCAGCAAACTTCCACCTTCCATGAAGCTCTCAGAAAATCCTATATCAACATCAGAGTCCTTGAGTCAGGAACTATACTAGTGAAAAATTAGATGGATGCTTTCCGACCATCTAACAAAAAAGATCAAAGCTCTATCGTTTGATCAAAATCCTTGCAGATAGCTCCCATAATCAGAGAAGACACCAAGCCATCACTGCATCAGCTTAACAAATTAAATCAGCAAAATGGAGATAAAAAAATCTGGTAATAGTCAAGAAAAAAGTAAGCTCTAAGGCATTCAGTCAAGATAAAACTGTCATTTGGAAGATGAACATTAAAAAACAATCAATTTTGATACAAGCGATTAACCTGATTCATTATGCATACTGCATAGATATTTTTCTCTATATTTTTTTTCAATCTTTTGGATTATAAATGACAAAAACCCTACTTGGCTATGTGTTAATACACATGATTTTTTTTTTGTGAGTTAGAAATGTAGTTTAACTTAATCAATTTGTTGCTTATGAGAGTGGAAAGGGAACTTTAAATGAACAAACTGCTGCTTAATAAACCAGTCGGGTGTTTATGAGTTTTTACCTTGTTCCATTTTACCCTGCAGCAGCCTGAACTTAAAGGAAAGGCAGTGTAACCTTTGCTTGGCTGTTTGATTTTTTTGTCCTTTGTTTAGAAAATCCCTAATTACTATGGCAACTATAACTCGCCTGTCATAAAAGCCAATTAGCTTGTGTTGCATCCTTGCTCCCATTCATTGTGCACCAGCCCAGAAGCTGCTGAGCGAGCACTTGACAGACAAGTCCTCTGGGAGGCTGGAGGAAGGAGAGTAGCAGCGGTGCAGTGGCTGAATCCTTAAATTGAGAGGATTGCATTTTGCTAGTTGGAAAAGCACTTCATCATTTCAGATAAAGTTTGTTAAAAAAGTGTGAATGCTTCATTTATCAGAGAAAACTTTCCCTGAAACACAGTTAGTGTTTGCAGCAAGACATTCTACATGCAGCACATGTCTATTATACAAACAGCTGGCATTGGATGTTTACTCTCAAAATCATTTCCTATGTTTTCTCTTTGTCAGATAACTTTTAGATTATCTTTTTTTTGTGCTCAGTTTCTTTTCATCCTTTATGTGGAAATAAAACAACTTCAGTTGAATGCTCCCCAGTTTCTGCACCAAGATGTTTCAGCACTGCACAGACAAGGTTTGTTTTTTTCCACTGGTTCTCCAGCTTCCTCCCACAGTTCAAAAACTTTAAAATTTTAAATTGACTTCAGGTGTGAACGTAAGTGCTTGTCTTGTTTGTTACTGTTTTGTGCCCGTGATGGACTGGATCTGTCCAGGGAATACCTCACCTCTCACCTAATAGCAGCTGGGAGAAGCTACAACCCCTCACACCCTGAACTGGATAAAGTGGATTTAGAAAATAGATGGTTGGCTGTGCTGTATTCCTGGTTGCAGTAGTCCTCTCCATCTTCATCAATCTGCCTGCATAGCAATGCTTAGCTCTCAGTGCACCAGCATGGACATGTTGCTACTCACACTAAATGTATAACCCCCATATGCAGCCAGTAAAACCAGCACACAAAACTGTCATTTGGATAGGGTCTGAAAGCAACTAAATTTCAATTATATGTAAAAGTCCTGCACACCAGCTCTGAATTGGAGCTTAACACTTTGGTATTTCAGTGGTTTGCGGGCAAGATGCCTTGAGTGTTCCTGTAAGATTACAGGAATGCCAGGGGGTTAACTAAACCAAAACAAATGTATCTATGTTAGGAGAATGATTCAAAGGATTATATCAATCAACCAGTCATCATCATCTTTGTGGGTGATTTTAATGCAGAGCCCAAAGGCATTACATCCATTTTCAAATATAGATAATTGGATTCAGTGTTAATAATCTTACTACTATTACATAATCACAAATTAGGCATCAAACTAAGAATTATTTCCAGTTGGGTAATAGCTTATTTAGGGAATGCATGCCTGTCTGTTTTTCACAACTAAATATTTAGTGACAAGGAGCCGACGGTCCTCCCAAGCGTTGCCATAGTGATAAATGAGCTTTTGAATTAGCAAAATAATGAAAAAGAACACACTATGGTTGTGTAATCTCACTGAAAAGAAGTGTGATTTGGAGAATCACGAACGAAGCTTTACACTCAAATGACCTTTCTTTGAGCCTCTCTTTGGGTAATTATTGCTTTTATGTAACAGAAAAAAAGGTCACTTTCATAAAATAAAATAGGTAAACCATAGTGAGTCATAATAAAAAGCCTAAGCAGATGTGTCTGTATTCAGTCCATCCTAATCATATAAATGTTGTTAAGAATCGGCTGTAATTATTTGTAATGTTTTCAAGAAATATTATGCAACTTGTAATGACATCAAATAATTCAGTAAAGTAACTTTCATGAGGTCTTTTACAATGTTTGATTTTATATGCTGCCTTCAAAATAACCACACTGGCCCCAAATGATGATCAAATAGGGCATACTTACATAGAAGCTTTCTGTTTTATCGTTAAAACAAGAAAAAGCTCATTACCTTCCGAGTTATTACTTCAAAGCCTATTTTTTCGAGCTGAACAAAAATGTATTTCAATTGGATATAGTCTAAGCTGGCCCTACATTCAGAGGATGATTCACTCAGACACTACGAATGTACATCTACTTCGCTAAGGCTAATCCAATAAACATCTTGCTACACTGCCAATGAGATTAAAGTAATAATGCATATAAAGCTTCTACATATGTGATGCAAATATTAAAATGACAATGTATGTTCCAATGCAGAGTAACTTGACATAATTTAATTAAGGAGGAAATGTACACATTTTTATTCCCTGCGGTGTTTAAAACCCTCAAAGGGATGGGTAGATGGTCCAAGTAGAGGAAAGGAGCACAGGGAACTGAGACAATAGATTTTCCAGCCAGAAGCAAATCTGACTGTAAAACTGGAAACCAAAGTAGAACATTAGACAGGCTTCAGTTAAGAGGTGCTGATGGTAGATATAGCCTGGAGCAGGAGATATGCCAGTAGACTCCATCAACTAGACGTGGAAAGTGTCTGCTGATCCAGAAACTATTGCTGGAGTGTTGACCTCAGAGCTGTAGAAAAGCCTAACTTTGCCCCTAAACACGAGACTAGTAATCTGATTCAGTAACAATCTTTAAAGCAAGGATGTTGTTTGCTGACCCTGAACCTATCTCGAAAGTTGGCAAGATAGGTCACTGACTCTGGGACTATAACACACTGGCCAGCTCTTTATCTGGAGCCGAGCAGTTGTCAGCAGGCTGAGGAAGTGGCAACTGACTCAGATTCAGTCTTTAAAGTGGAAAGGCTTTCAGCTTCTCTTTATTCATTAAAAGTGCCCTTTTTGCCCAATGCAAGAGCTGGAGGACAACAGGCAAAAACATAAACATTGCTTCCGTTGATTGACCCAGGAGGTAAAGTCTTGAGAAGTGGGAACTCAATGTGAAGAAAGGTTGAAACCCAAAGTCTGGACTTGGCAGGGATATATTGAAAAACTCCCTCAGAAAGTGGAAGGAACCCTGGATGAGGCCAGGGCTTACTGCTTCAATCTGCAGAGGCTCTAAAAGGTGGCACCAACCCCTTTGAGAATGAAGGAGAGCAAGACAATAGTCATCAAGAGAATGGTGAAAAATCTGTTAATCCCCACAAGAAAGTTGCAGAGAGGCTTCATCAACCTTCACAGAAACCAGCCCAAGCTGAAGAGGCAGTCAGCTGGTCCAAAAGCAGAAACAGGAAGGATAGCAGCAAAGGAGCTGGCCAGTGGAAATACATTAGCTGGAGTCATGCATCTTCCTGAAGGGTGGATGCAAAGTAGGATGCCATTGTTGGCTGACACTGATGACTGAACTTGAAAGAATTTCTTAATTGTGGGGGCAAGCACTTTGACAAATGGTTAAGAGTTAGCTGTCCTAGAGTCTGGAGCAGGCACTGGGTCAGGGGGTGTTGAGAAACATCCTGGCTCAGGAAAGGTGGTCCACAGCCAAAGTCCTACATACACTACCCTAAGCACCACAGCCAGGGGAAACACTCGTAATCTTCATACTAGGAACTCCATACCACTCCCAGCATTGCATGATAATTTATTGTCAAAAAAATAAGCAGATGGGTCCATGTTGGCCAAATAGTAGGACAGTTTCAAGTAAAAGGCCCAAGCACAGAATATAATAGAAAGATGACATGTTTAAACAAGCAAAAGAAAAAGAAAAAATCTTTGAATATGAATGGTAACCAGAAAATGAACTACAGGGAGTAGCTATACAAGTAAACATGTAGACACTTGCTGTATCAGATTTTTAAGAAAAGACAAATTTTTCTAGAATACATAGTTGATGATTTGCCATCATGTTGACGTTTTTCAGTCTTATTCAATAACATTTTCTAATTTTATTTTATTTTATTTCTTTTTTATTATGAACTGCACAATCCAAATGTCATCCATTTCCATCATACTGAAAATAAGGATGATAGTTTGACAGCTAATAGCACCTAAACTCTGCAGTCTGCAGCAAAACAATTGGGATGGTTAAGCTGCAGGGAGAGAAAAAAGCTGTAAAACTGTGCGTGTATTTCATTTGGAGGCAAGGTTTCCTTTTAAAACATTGATTTGCAAAGCTTTAAACATTTACAGGCGGTCCAGCTACTTTTCAACACCCTGATGTCTCTTTACATAAATCTTAGGTGTTTACATCCTTCAGCTTGAAATAAAAGTTATTTTTTTCATTTGAGTTAATGCAGCCAAAAACATATTGATGACCTTGCTGGTCAGAAATTTTACAGTACATATTGACAGCATATCCAATTACACAAAATGCAATGTGATTTATGAGCAAAGTCAGTCAGACAGGCCAGTTCCTCAGTCAGCTTGTGCTATCCATGGGAAACAGGAGCTACTGGCTGACATCTGAAACAAGGCTCTCAAATCAATCAACGTTTCATTTCACTTCCGTTTTCTCCCAGAATACAAGATCTTATTTGTAGGAGGTGAAATTCTCTGCAGACTCTGAGTTGCCAACTTTTTCATATGGGCAATCAATGGTAGACAAGGCAAAAAAAAGAGGAAAAAGTGAAAAGAAATGTATTTTCCAAATGAGCTGTGCTGTGAATATAAAAATTCTAAGTTCCAATCAAGTTCATGTTGGAACATGATTTGATGGGAAGTGATTCCTACCCTCACAGTTCATCTGCAATAAATATCAAAGTACAGTAAATGTTTAATGAGGTTTGTCTTGCCTTAGCCTGTTTAACATCTACTAATTCTTAATGCATCTCCTCAGGCTAACTCTAGAGGTTGCCTTGCTTCTTTTATGACAACATGAAGACCAGACTTATGAAATACAGAAATACAGTTCAGATATTACGTCAAACACTGTCAGAAACTGACAGCAGCGGTTCGTCTGCGCCCTCTGGAATCAATACTGTCAATATTAATTATTTTGCTAGTGATGAGATGTTGCCTGCCCACACATCCATACAATTATCTGTTGATACACAGCATGATTGAATGATAATCTGCAGAATTTTGTCAGAATTAGTCCATGTTGGAGGGGATTCAGCATGCCCAGGCCTGAGTCTGCATGGCTCCAGTCTCTGACCTTTTTGATAATTTGCCTGCAAGTAAAAGGAGATTGATGAAAAGACATGTCTTGTTTTAGACCAAAAGTTATTTTGACAGAGTGGTGCTGTGATCATGTACTCACAGCAGGGGTTTAATGATGTACTCTTAGGATTGTTTTTTTGTTTAGTTTTGTTTTTTTTTGTTAGTAGCAGATTGAGATTAACTGAACATGGATGAAAGACTGAAATAATATACAGTCACATGTAAAAGACATTTTATTTTATATTCATCATTTGCTCTAAAAAAGGTTTTAAAATTGTCTAAAAACAACCTGAGATAAACAACAACACATGACTTATTACAGCATTTATTTCCTGTAGCAGAAAAAAGGAGCCAAAATGCAAAGGAGACTATATGTGATGATTCAAAGGCATGTAGAGCAGGATTGACTGATAGTAATAGTTTCTCATATGTTATATATTGTTGAGAATTTTGGCCCGTTTTCTAAAAAAAACAAAACAAAAAAAACATTTTTTTTTCTGCTTAATGAGGGTTGCAGGTTTTCATTAATGCACACCTCTCACAGCATTCCAGCTTTCCTGCTCTTCTGGGTTTAATTTTATGTTACATGAGTCATTTTCAGCAGACCTGTGAGACAGATGACCTCGCATTTGACTCTAACATACTTTGGTATACCGAGCAGTTCAGCTAAATGCCTGCAAGGTGCCCAGATTATCACCGTTGATCATCATGCTTGACAGTTTTCATGAGGTCTTTGTGCTGAAATGTTGTGGTTGGTTGTTGACAAATGTGGACATTTGCATTATGACCAAACATCACTTTGGTCTAATCTGTCCAAGTTACATTATTCCACAAGTCTTTTGGTTCATTCTTATGTAACTTTGCAAACTATGTTGTTTTTAGAGAGAAGAGGCTTTTTCCTGGCAGCTCTTCCAAACATGTCATACTTTATTAGTCTTTTTCTCATTTTATTACCATGAACTTTAAAATGATACCTGAGGCCTGTAGAGTCTGAGATGTTGCTCTTGGCTTTTTTTCAATTTCCTGAGAGTTACATGGTCTGACCATGAGGTGAACTTGCTGAGATGTTTAATTCTGTATAGCAAATGTCTCAAATATTTTCCACTTCTAAATTATCTCCCTCACTGTAAAATGATGGACCCCAAAGTTGTTTGGCATGTCCTTGTAATCCACTCCAGATCCATGGGCAGCAACAACTGCTTCTCTAAGATTTATTTTGATGCTAACTTTACTTTCCATCAAAATACAAAGGTCCTGATTTATCAAAGGTCTGCGCCTCTTAAAACACGCGCATAAAACCGTCAAAATAGCGCCCGCAATGCATTTTGCGCTTTTGCCTTGAATGAATATGCAATGTGGGCATTTCTGCCAGAACGCAAAAAATACTGGGAGGATTGGATGCAAATAAATCAGCTTTGCACGCACAACGTGATTAATGAAACCTGGAACTGACTGTGGTGGTTGTTTTTGCGACTATATTTAGCGCTTCTGAAAGGCAGGTGTTAACTGGCTCAGATGCCACAAACGGCTGCAGCTTGGATGAGAGGAAACAACCAAATGCTGCAGGATTGCAGACGAGCATCAGTCTGATTCATGATATTTTCTCATGGCCAGCGGGAGGCAATGACTGAACTTCTGGAACAAAATCTTTACATAAAAACGGATAATTTGTGTGAATGTTAAGATCGCAACTGTTTAGACAAACGGTGTCAAAAGCAGACACATTCACATTTGTTATGTATAACATAACGGTGTCATTGACAGAACATGTTTCAGTTTGTGCACATACCTTGTTCCACCACCTTGTTTGTGCGTGTCAATTTCTGCTCCTCGCAGAAATTGCGCTGCACCTGTTGCTCAATAATGGTCAGAGAAATGTTGGCTGTCGGGCCCCCCTACCTGTCTTATTTGCTGAGGTTTTATTATGAGCTTTGTTTTTTAAATTTTTTTTGTTCTCTATCTAATATCTTGCCATTTTTCTTAACTTCATCTGGTGTTCTTGTTTTCAAATTGCATTTGGAAAATACCCTCCCGTGTGCAGTCCTTCTGGTCACATTAAGATGTCTTTGTTATATTTCTATTTGCCTCTTCTACTAACATTTCGATTTCCATTCGTTTTCCGTTTGCGACTTTCTTGTTCTCCTTCTACACTCTCCATAGCCAATCAATTGTGCACGCTAAATCCTAACTTAGATAAGGCTGTTTGTACCTGTTCAATTGCTCAATCATGGAAACACAACAGGCGCAATTTATTTGCGGTGCACAGAATTTTGCGCTCTCTATTTGGGATCTTAAATCAGGACCAGAATATTCAATTTCTTTGTTTTTTGGGGTTTTTTTTCTGAAAAAAGGGATCATCTTCACATTTTAAAAGTAAGGTGTCTTCTGGGTACAAATACTGATATTCTAGCATTTGTCCTACATTTATTCATATTACATTAAACCTTGTAGCAATTACTTTTGTATAGACTGGGGCTAAGAAACACCTGGTCAAAGTCTTAAACTACACAAAATGTAATCTCACACCAAACTGCCGAAAAGGCAAAAGCCATGACCTCAGGTTCCTCAACAGCCATTCAAATAGTTTGCCATAAAACCAGTCTGTAAATCTCTTCTGATACTCCTTCCTGGCAAAACAGCCCCTGTAAAATAAAAATAAAAACAACCAAAAAAGAAAAGTACAGATCAGATGGATCATCCGTAACAACCTGATGTTCCAGCTGACAAACTAACAAGATTGTGTCATACTCCGTCATCCTGCAAAAACATCTCTGACTTGCCGAGGCATGAACTCCACAACTTCTCTAATGATGCAACTAAAGCTTATCATTGCCAGCACTAATTGGTTGGACTGCATGGCTGTACTTTGGACACAAACACAGTCATAAGTGTCATTACAGGATATGTCTTGCAGAGCTATGTAGAACAAATTTCTAGGACTGCCATCTTTATTCTACCCAATAGTGCCATAATGAGTGCATCTGTTGACTCTAGGTTATAGCTATTTTCAGCTTATCTCCATAAATCTTTGAAAAGCTTCCTGCTGATCCAAAGTTTGACATTAAGAAAACAGGTTTGTCCCATTTTAGTTTCTTTTCATTGGATCCCTGTAAAATTGAGAGCGTAATTTAAAACCCTTTCCCTTAGCCAAGCTCCGCTGTACCTTGACCTTATTGTGCTGCATCATCCATATTACACCAGCCCAGTTCTGGGTTTGATCTCAAGCATACAGGCTTGTGGTTTTCGTGGTACTTTTTGTTCCTTGAATTTGCAAAAGTAGTAAGCAAGGCTGTCTGAAAAGAGGACTGCCTCTCTGCTTTTAATATTACTGTTTATTAGGCTTGTAGTTTTGGGAATCAGAGAGCAACATCCCACTGCTTTGCTGTGCACATAAGTGCTGGGTTTTACCATTTTAATATATATTCTGGAAAATGTAACAAGTCCCTTATTCACCATCACACAGATTGTAAAAAGGAAATTTAACATTACCCTCCCAAACATCACTTCAAGAACAAGGTAATAATCTGCAAGTCCACAAAGGAACCTAACTTACTTCTAAGTGTCTAAACACACAAATTTGTTAACACTCACAAATTCATCATCAGGAAAACACCGAACAACAATGGCATGCATGGCATGCCTAAAGGCCCGGCTCCTCAAAATGAGCATTACTTCCTGAATTGTTCTGCTTTCCCTCCCTTTCTGTTTTAAATTAGAAGCGTTATGTTTGGGAAAAGGAATACTCTGCATTCCAGCATAAGAACGTTATCACCAAAAGGAAACAGAAGTCATTGAAGTCATTGTGCTTGCTCCTGCATACCACGCTGGCAGACATGATAAAAAAAAGACTAACATAACTCAGCCTTCAGGACTTGATCTTGTTTTTAAGCTTAGTCAAAACATAGAAACCCATTATACTCTAATGTTTAAAGCTAACAAAGAGGTTGCAAAGTGTGTGTTTTTTGTGTTTTGTTATATGTTTGTTTATGTTTTTTCTTTTTTATAGATCATGGAGAAAATTGTTTCTTTGTTGAATCTGTCAGATAATCAATAACAGAAAAAAACCCTAGTAAAGCGTAAAAAAAGCATCAGCCAATATTTCTTAGGAAAACCAGAGCCATCTTCCATAATAGCCACTGAATTCTTCACATATCATACAAAATAAGAAAAAAAAATTAGCATACATCTTCGTACAGTCTTTCTGTTTCCATAAGTATAAGGATGTTATGTAGCACTCAGGTATTCCTTATCAAATAAGCTTGACTAATCAAACATCAACAAGTGTGAGCACTTTTATAAAAGCAGAGGTTTTTGCAGTTTACTGGTCTGTAGCGTTCAGCTCATTTTTTCTGCTCATCAATCTGGACAGGGTTATAAGGCCATTTCCAAATAAACATTGGAGATCATCATTCCACTGAAAAGATTATTCATGAGTAGAAAACATTCAAGACAGTTGCCTGTCTTCCCAGAAGTGGATATCTTCTGGGAATATATCTCAGCAAGTTCAGCCCAAGGTGGGATCAAGCAATGATTAGAAAATTGTAAATGACTACAGGGGCCTGTTCCAAGGAGGAGGTTCAAGTAACTCTGAGTAGACAACGAAACCCTGGGTTAACTTACTCTGAGCTGAAAAACTCTGAGTTTTTTGGTTCCAGAACAACTGTAAATATGCTCCACTTAGGCTGCGTTGTCAACCACAGATCCGCTGAGCGCCTCCATCATACATTCACTCAAGCAGGGGATCTGTAAACTGAATATTTTCCGTCATTGATCATTTTTATTAAATCGATGATGGAAAAATCTGAAGGCCATCCTTCATTTTGACAGATTGCATTTCACATCCCTGATACCTTTGTAGCGAGTGAACATATGAATTAGCAATTGTCTTGGAGCGCGTCTGTGACCGGTGCATCTGAACCACTGATGTAGAAGGAGCGCATGCTGCGGGACCAAGAAATCCATCATTCAGAGAGTCTTACTGACTTCTGATCACTACACAAATGAAATGTTTCCTGTTTTCAAAACTTTGGTAAAAGTGGCACTTGTAATTCAGTCTCCAGTGTGTCAGCCCTTCCCCTCCGTTTTAGGTGTTCATGAGAGACGAAGGGGTGTCTCAATTCTCTTTCCGCTAAGGGCTAAGGGGAAGGAATGAATACCCCTTTCAACAGAGCTTTTTCAGGTGCAGACTTCACAGCAAAGGGGTAGGAGGAGTTTTATGCTTTCGCACAGGAAGCAAACCTAGCGCCGAAAGATTCGTACAGAAAAGTTGCCTTTTCATAAATAACAACGTTAAAAACTTTACGATAAGGTAGATGTTTACTCATGACGGTACAACGTGGCATTTGACCGCTCTACGCATGTTTTGGAAATAAAAGTAGCATAAAGGTTTTAATTGATTCTACTCGGGGAACATTATATATAATATAACGATACACGTAATTTTCATTTCTGTGGTCATAAGGATGTAAGTTACAGCTCTTATTTCTGTTGTATCGTAAGGTCTGTATGACACACGTTTCTTGTAAACAGGGAGCCAAAAGCAAACCAGCCTCCTAATACATTCAGGTTATACGGAGAGAGGGGTGTCTCAATTCATAGGGCTGAAAACATTGTCCTTTGCCTCCACACTTTGTTTAAAGGCAAAGGGGTAGGGCTAAGGGCTGAGGGGAAGGGCTAATGGAGGGAATTGAGTTTGGGCCTTAGAGTTTCAACATTACCCACTTTTCTGGAACGGGCCCCCGGTCTCAGTAGCCGCTTTCAGACTTGCATTGCGGAATATTTGCGGTAAAGTCCATCCGCTCCTTTACCAGAGTTGTCTGTCAAACATATCGCTTCCTCGCGGGCTTTTTACCTCCCAGCTACATTCATATATCGGGAAATGTTCCAGATAAGTTGACTGTCGAAACAGGATAGGCCGTCTTTGTGTTGCGACTTGTCCGGAACATTTCTTGCGCGTTCAGTCAAAACAACATGCCACAACTTTTCCGCTCTTATGACATGGGGGCTAGCAAGTAAATGTTCACTACAGCTCTGGGTTAAAAGAGTGGACAGTTTGTTTGAATGCAACCGGTATAAAAGACAAAGTCTGCACTATTACCGCTTTTCAGAGCAAGTCCGAAAAGGGCTGGTGTGTCACTTGCAACGCACCCCTTCTGGCCTTTGTTTATTTTATTTCTTTTTAATTGATTTATCTTACTTATTTCCTTTTACTCACTCTAATTTATGTATTTATTTTCATTTGAATTATTTATTATGTTTCTCTATTTAATTGTTATTAATTGATCGAATAAATAATTATATTTTATTTTATTCCAGAGACCAGAATGGAGATGTTTTGTCATCAGCACAGCACCATGTTAGATAGAAACCGAACGTAGCATAGTCAAATGTGAGGTCATCTGCCAACTCCATAACTGTAATATAGACAGTGATCCCAATCACACCAGAAAATCTACAACAGAGTGGCTGAAACATTTAAAAGAATCAAGAAGAAAGAGTTGCAGTGACCCAGACAGATTCCTAACTGTCTGAAATGCTGTGCTATAAACAAATTCCAACAACCTTAGAGATGCAACGTTCCTACCTTCAAACTGCATATTTCTGACCTGTTTAATGGCACAGTGACATTTATTATGCACATTTCTGGAGCTGTCGCTGCCCAGCCGCGTCCCAAGGCTGAGATACCGCATTTCACTAGTTTTGCTTTGGGCACTCTACTTGATGTTGCAGCTGAGTTTTGCTTTACATACCGCATCACACATCAGCAACCAGATATAAACACACTGGCTATTTTGAACACACATTGTGGTTGATTAAGCAAAGAAACGCAAAAGGACATTATTGGAGGAGGAGAGGAAAACAAAGAGAGAAAGGGATAGAGTAAAAGATAAGACTTTTACTGTCTGGAGATACCTCAGAGTAAAGGTAGGATGCAAGATTATTAGGTGGCTGAGAATATATGCCAAAGCTCTGTAGTAAGTCTTAAAGAAACTGAAGCAACATTGTAAAAGAGAATGGGATAAAATTCCCAAACAACACCGTGAGAGACTGACAGTATCATACAGAAAACAATCACTTCAAGTTATTGCTGCTAACGTTTCACAAGATGCTGAATCAAGCTTTTCCACACACTACTTCTCCATTTTAACTTAGTATTTGTTGAATATTATTTGTTTTTCTTTATCTTAGATGGTGTTTTCCTTTTTTTAATAACTGCAAAGACCATCTTTGTATTTTTATCATTATTATACTCAAATATGTTTAAGGTTTTTGTTTTGTTTTTTCACAGCTTTCAAAGACTATCATCTAAATTTGATCCCCACTTTCTGGGAACTTTTTTGTATTTGTAATGACTAAGTTCCTAAATGTATTCCTATTTGCTTGTAATATGTATTTAGTGACTTGTCATCTATCAAAAGTTTTCAGCCAAATTCAAAATATGTTGTGCCTTATGTTAGATCTCAAAGTTATAGTACTTCATTTAAACAATGATTTTCTATTCTTAAAAGGAACAGTGAGAAACTGCGTGTTGGGGCTGAATGATACCGCAAGTCATTGTTTTTCTAGCAACATCACCTTCATTTCTCAGTAGAAGAAAGGCGAGGCCAAGGTCAGTAAGGCACCGTGTTGCTCACCCTGTCAGTAATGTGATGAGCATGTGAGCAGGAGATTTAATGTGCTGTGTTGTACACACACATATAACACTTCTTTTAAGCTGGTGGGAAATATAAAAAAGTTTCTTTCAATCAAGCTGCTTTGTTTGTGCATGTTTCTAAATCCATGTTTAAATCTCTCAATGATCAGATAATTCAATTGTTTTTTGACAATATGGATTGCATAATTTCATATAAAAGTTAATGTAATTTTATTACCATGAATAGTTTCCTCATAGCTACAAGTTGAAGGAATTTACCATGAATAACTGACTCTGTCGACACAAAGCCAATACATACCATATGCAACAAGGAGAAGTAAATACACACAAAACATAAGGAACAGGTCTGTGGATGAACTGTACAACCTGACAGCACTGTAGCAGATAGGAGCTAAAAGAGCTGAAGCTTAATACACATCCATACGACACTTTTCACGTGTAAGGACCAGAATGTGGAGCAGCTGAGGAAACATACTGACCCTCCTTGTGAAAGAAAGAGAGAACTGCTTTAGTACAAGTGACACAGATTTGCGCGTCAATGCTTCTGTTTATTGCCTTGATTGACGTTTCACCTTCACTGCTTTAATGCGATCCAAATTGTCTAATAGAGGTAATTACTCTATTACTTTATTTCACAGTTAATTGGTTGCTGAATTATAATAATGTCTTGTTAGTGATCAGGTACTCTTGCAAACAGGAATTAATCTCAAACATTTTCAGAAAAGTTAAGGTGCAGCTCTGGGAAAAGGGTGAGTGTCGAAGGCTGGGTCCATCACTTTAATCCAGTATGAAGTATCCACAGCTGTTCTTTGTGCTTGGAGCTAATTAGAAAATGTTCCCTGCAAGGAGATATTTGGTAACAAAAAGCATTTTTCCACTGCACTTAAAGTAAAATGAATGAGTCATCTGTAGCTCTTCCTCAAACTCTCCTGACCTATGTCTATTAGAATGAAATTGAAATATTTCTTTTGTAAATCAAAGCAATCTGTAGAGTTCCTAGAAAACCATGTCTTTAGTTGCCAAATCCAGGAGCTATTTTGGATTTGAATCCAAAGGAAACATATAATTTTTACACATCATTAATCTGAATCAATATTTATATTATTATAGTTGTTTTAAATTAAATTTATATTTAGAAATTCATGAAAAAACATATCCAATGAGAAAGTTCATTTTAAAGACCACAGACCTGTAAATAACAATATTAAGCTTAATTTACCAGCTATTTTAAGTCATTGAGCCATAGTTGCCCAAAGTAGCCCAAATGTGTCTGCTGGGACATAATCAGAGAACACAGAACAGGAAAACGGGGCAAACCTAAATGAACATTGAACAGGAGTCAATACAAATATCAAACATCTTTAAAGGGGTAAAATCCCCACAGACACTGACTCTTCAGTTGGTTTTTCCATTGTTTGTAAATAAATGAGATTGCAGATATATGAGAATAAATCAGGCCTTGGCAGTGGTGGATCAATGCAAACAAAGGAGAAAGTTAGCCAAGACAGGGATAGTCATATTCAAGTCTAGCTGAAGTGCTGCAAAGATAATTCTCACTGGGTGTTCTCTTAGAAAAAATTTTTTTATAAGACCTGTTTTATTGATGGTCTTCCATTAATAAAACAGACTTATAATGAGCATAAAATCTCGTCTGAGTGCTTATTAAACCTCATCTTGGCAATGGAAGTGATTTTATAAGCTTTCGTGTTTGTCATTTTCAAGAGTTTTATACAAACAAAACGTGAAATAATAATCAAATATAAGTTATACTTTTATTATTATTATTATTATTGTTGTTGTTATTATTGTTATTATTATTATCATTATTATTATTATTATTATTATTATTATTATTATTATTATTATTATTATTATTATTATTATTATTATTATTATTATAATTATTATTATTATTATTATTATTATTATTATTATTACAAAAAGAGGGATAAAAGTGAAAATTTGACTGAATTAATCCTCAAAAAAAGATCCCCCCCGAAAAAATAAATAAATAGATAGATAAATAAAACAATTATGTTTTGATTTGGCAGATTTGGGCCCTTTGGTGCCTCCTGTCCAAGGATAATCTATTTTTCCCCCCTCTAATAATGTCCTCCTGCACTTCTTTGCTGAATCAGCTAGTGCAGGTTCAAAATGACCAGTGTGTTTATATCCAGTCGCTAGTGTATGATAGCATGTGCTATAAAGCAAAATGTAGCTGTCACCTAATGCCCTGGGGTGGAAAAAAAAAATTACAAGTAGTTTTCTGCCTCAAAACGCTGCAGGGCAATGATGGCTCCTGTGTATGATGAATGTCAGTGTCCTATTAAAAAGAATCAGAGGCACAGAGTTTTAAGGTCGAAAAATTATCTATCATTTCTAAAAATTGATTGTATCATTTGGTGACAGGTGATTGAACTAAGTCAATCTCAGTTTATTTATTAAGTTTGTTTAACTCACTGATTGAAATCCTTCCAATGAATCTTGGACATCTTTGCACAATCAGCAGTGTAGATCTAGGAATCTAAAGAAATGTGTACATGTGACTTAAAAGGACTTGGATAAACTTAATTCAATCACTTAATTGTTGGACTTTGATTTTTCAAGTTAATTGAATTCATTAAAGATATTTCCAAACCCCCAAAATTGTGAGATTTGCGTAAAAAAGAAAAAAGTGCTTTACAAAAACCAAATAATCTTTCAAATGCTCGTTCAGGGTCCAAACTATGAGCAGCAGTTGAGAAGAAACACCACTTTCCTGCTTTATTTTTTTTTTGATGGGTGATTATGTCTGTAATATTTTCGATCCTTTTAAGGGCCAATCGGCTTAAAGTGTTGAAAGCTTTGAGCTTATACACGCTTCCAGATGTTAATTGTAATGTATTGGTTGCTTCCACTTCAAAGTTTGTTCTGATGTCTTTGGCTCAGTGGTGATATAATCTCTAAACTATTATGTGTTAGCAGGTCTAGGTATGTGCTGTTGTTTCCAGAGACATAGCCTTTGCTGTCTCCTGTGGGTTTGTGGCTGTACGGCTGTTAGGAATAAACAGGTCACACAGTAGGAGTTTTTAAACTAAGAATAAAAGATATTTGACGAGTGTTTTAATACTGTAATTTAAAGTTTTGTTTTTATGTAGTCCCATGAATAAGCTGCATTATAATATGCAGGAGGGTTGGTAGTTAGGAAGCTACATAGATACTTTTCCTTTTTTTTTGGTACAAACTGGAACTCCCTGTTGGGTTGCGGTAATATCTTCTAAGAAATCGTGAAACAAACCTTTCTAAAACAATCAAATTACAACCCTTAAAGAAGACATGCTTTCTAGGTTTATTTTTCTCTCCCTTTCATGTGAAACAAGGCTTTTGTGTATCTGGAAGGTCTCCCATCATTTTGTAGTCCACATTTATTGAATTACTCATTCACTAAATGGTAAATGCATCAGCCTATTTGTTGTGTTGTTCAAGATTTCAGCTGAAACTTGTTGTACACTGTAGATGTGGTACAAAGAAGGGACCGTTATGCATCGCAAGCTGGCGCCAACTTCTAATGAGAACTAGCTCTAACGTTCACAGATATTGGTGATTAATGTAGGTTATAATTGTAAAGCAAATAATCCTTGGATGTAACTGTGAAATGGGTCTTGTAAAAAATTATGAAAAATTGTTGAATTTGTTATTCAATAACTTTTCATAATGAATATTGATTCATTAGTTTGATTAGCAGCAGTTAATGTGTAAGTTTATAGAGTACAATGATAAGGGCCATAGTGTGTATCAAAGTTTTGTCTGTTGAGGGGGAGAGATGTTAAATAAAATCTGCTCAACCACAAACAGTAAAGTTGTGCTTTCCATCGGCTCAGATTTGATGTGCAGACTCTCCTGGCATTCATTTATGCACATAACTTTATGAAGCACTGCTCCATTTAATTAGAGTCTGATATGCAGCCACTGTCCCCTTGTGAGTCTTCTGTATCGTGCTGACTGTATGTGAGGTGAGTGAACTGAACTGAACTGAACACAGCCTGTGTAAAATAAATCTGGAGGATCTAAGGCAACATTCACACGACAGGCAGAAACGACACAAATGACTTTTGCAACCATCCCAGTGGCATCACCAGCTGATTTTCAGGGCTTCAGTCCCAGATGTTGAGTGTAGCCTTGGATAGCCAAAACAATTGCACCTACCAACACATTTACGGTTAACCACCACCTTTTAGTAAATGGACTGTACTTATACAGCACTTTTAGGTCATGCTGAGCACTCTGACACTACACATCACAGTCACACATTAAAGGGATCAAAGAAGCTCTGCACAAGTCTATTGATCCAGTCATTTTAATTTGTGTTGCAGCAGAGTAACATCAAGTCTGCAGGACAGTGTCTGTGTTGAATGCCTGGTTTGATAATTGTCAGGGTGACAAAATGACAAGATTTCATCACTTCCGTAAACCTGGCTTTCAGAAGTGCAGAAGTTTTGAGCCACAGATCATAAAACGGCGCCTTGCTTTTCCTTGTTGGTGATAACAGCTGTTGATGCAAGCAACTTGTAAAATGTGCTTTTAAATAACTGTATTTGCTTTCCAAACTGAAGCAGTTCAAGTTGATTCTTTGCCCCAGTCAGGCCATCCAAACAAAGTGACATTTCTGGGAGCTTGAGTCATGCCAACTGACAGGATCACCTTCCCTCCTGCAGAGCTCTAGCGGGCACCCAGGAAGAATGACTTCTGCTGGCCTAAACCATGGCTCTCAGTAACATGCTCCTTCAAGTAGTGGATGGCCTGAGAGTAGTCTTTGCCAGTTTCATGGTTTTGGCTGAAGGTGTTGTAGGATCCAGGAGGGTACAAGCAATACAGGAGCATCCTGTCAAACTTGCCAGCAGACACAGCGCGGAAGCAACCCAGTTGAACGCCTGCCATAAGGACAGTCACCACCCCTATTCAAACCCTGCGAGGTCAGCTAGGTATCCAAATTCTGGAGGTTGCTGCTGGAGGTTCCCCAGTCCAGCTTCCTTGATGACACTGGAAGTCTCTCCGGACTGGAGCATTGGTCCCTGTGGTGGAGGAGGGACTAGAGGGAGAATGTCACTGATGGTCTGGGTAACAGCTGATCCAGCCTCAGAAGATGGCAGTAGGGACAGTCCACTGGGTTTCTAAGGAGAAGTTGAGTTTCACGCACATGTGCTTTATCAATAAATGTTGTGCTTGTAGCCACATGACTATAGATTCCCCAGTGTTCATTTCATCTAACTGAATCATGTAGTACAACTTTACATCGCTGTTCATCCTGGGTTCCAACATTGTATTCAGCCACAGGCATGTACACTTGAGGGGCAACGACATATGCTGCCCCTGGCAGGCCTGAGATCAAGCTGCTTGTTTAACCTACACCAGCAGCTTGCACATCCATTTGAGCCACTAAATGTCAACTAAACACAAGATAAAAAAGAGAAAGAGATGATAATGCTGCCCTTTGATATGTTTAAATTAATTATCCAACACCATTTCCTCCTATTTTAGGTACTTGGAGGGGCTGATATATTGTGAGGTGGTATGCAATGTAAAAAGTTTGAGAACCATTGTCTTTATTTATTATATCCAATCATTATTGCTCATGCTTTACAGCAAATTTGTTTGAAAAATGTACCACTACGACATTTTCAGCTGAGTACCGTCAGACCAGGGCAAAATGTTTTTCAGAAAAAAATTATCATCCCAAACGTGACATGAGAAACACAAAGACAGTCATAAGTGGTTTATTTCTTACTTTTCCATTTATTTTGTTCCTAATTATTCAAGATTCAAGATTCAACAAGCTTTATTTATCCCGAGGGAAATTGCTATGCAACAGTTACAGTAAAAATGTTCAATTTGAAATATTGTTAAATTAAATATACATTAAAGTGATAAGTGATAAAAGAAAAGAAAAGAAAAAACAAAAACCTGTAGCAGCATAAAAGCACAATCAGAAAAACAAGATAAGTGATGAAGTGGAGTGAGATGAAATTAAATGAAAAGGATGACTGGGTCTCAGGATAAAGTGTCTCCACTGTCTCTCTCACGACCAGAGGTAGAGGAGTTGAACAGTCTGATGGCAGCAGGAAGAAAGGACTTCCTCTGACGTTCTGTGTTACACCGGGGGGGAATGAGTCTGTTGCTGAAGGTGCTTCTGCTGGAGGTTAGCACCAGGTGGAGAGGGTAAGAGTTGTTGTCTATGATACTGTGCAGTTTACACAGCATCCTCCTTTCAGACACCTCCAACAAGGACGGAACCAGCCTTCCTGATGATCCTGCTGATCTTGTTAACGTCTGCTGCCCACAGCCTGCTGCCCCAGCACACAACACCAAAGAAGATGGCACTGGCTACCTCCGACTGGTAGAACATCCTCAGCATGATGTTGCTAACGTTGAATGACGGGAGCCTCCTCAAGTAATAGAGTCGACTCTGGCCCTTCTTGTAAACAGCCTCAGTGTTCTTGGCCCAGTCCAGTTTGTTGTCCAAGTGCACT